>JASSUY010036658.1:0-27746 GCA_032466535.1 Forpus xanthops
GAGTATTGTGTGCAGTTTTGGTGTCCTCAACATAAAAAGGACATGGAACTGTTGGAACAAGTCCAGAGGAGGGCCACCAGGATGATCACGGGCTGTAGCATCTCCCATATGAAGGTAGGATGAGAAAGTTGTGGCTGTTCAGCCTGGAGAAGAGAAGGCTGCGTGAAGACCTCATAGCAGCCTTTCAATATCTGAAGGGGGCCTGTAGGGATGCTGGGGAGGGACTCTTCATTAGGGACTGTACTTGGAGGACAAGGGGTAATGGGTTTAGACTTAAACAGAGTAAGTTTAGATTGGATCTGAAGAAGAAGTTCTTTACTGTAAAGGTGGTGAGGCACTGGAATGGGTTGCCCAGGAAAGTTGGGAATGTTCCATCACTGGTGGTGTTCAAGGCCAGGTTGAACATAGCCTTGGGTGACTTGGTTTAGTGGGAGGTGCCCCTGCTCATGTCAGGGGTTTGGAACTAGATGATCTTAAGGTCCTTTCCAACCCTAACTATTCTATGATTCTGCGTTTTGCTGCAGAATAATGGAATCACAAAGCACTAGTTAGCTGACCTTCATCTCTACTGTTTTTTAGTTTGGCCACTAATCAGCAATGTTTAAGTATAAAACCTTAGACTGATAGTAATGTGTAGGGATGTCTAGGTTGCCACTGTTCCATTTGGACACAGAACACTTCATAATTGAAAAATCATAGCAGAAATGTACGTAAAAAAAAATTAAAAATGTATTTATATTTTTAAAATATATAAAACTATTTGTATCATAATAACATGTAGCTCAGGATAGTGTAAATTGGAGTACTAATTTTTATATGAATAAGTTTAGTCCAAATATTTATGATCTATTTATTTCAAACAATCACAGATTGTTTGAAATAAATTGACACATCAGGTCAATTAGTTTACACACAAGGAACAATTACTACTCATACTTCTGCAAAACACAGAACTGAGATTATCTTACTTTACAAGCTCGACAAGAAATTTACTCTCACCTCGATCAAGTCCGGAAAGTGTTAGTCATTCAGTTATGTAGTTAATTTGTTATAATTAGAACTTTATGAAACACTTACTTTATGTGCTCCGTGTGCTATAACCCATTTTCTTTGACTGTTAACAGCAGCAAGCTTTTGGAAAATGTCTATGGAACAACGGAAGTCACATCAACTGAAGTTTTACCATTTCATACTTTTCATTTTACTAATTAGATAATAAAGTAAAACACTGGACAAGTTCTTTGAACCATGACCATCTCATTTTACTCTGTTATTTCAGTGCATAAAAAGGCAGTAATTTCTTAAAGAAATACTACTTATGTACAAAACCAAGATGTACTTCTCCACAGCAATTTCAGTTTTCATTCATTTGATGTCTACAGTAAATCTAATAACATCTTATTTAGTGATCATTTCAAGCATTTTAAACCTTTTAAGCCTCACACAAAAAGTTGTGTCTTTATAATTTAACACTTACATGTCATGTTGACCACCTTGTCTACATTATGCTGCTTTTCTCTGTAATCAAGATAGCCATTTGCTACTGTTTCCATATACTACAAAATTATGGGAAAAAAAAAAGTTGTTATAAGAATTCATAAACCTAGAGTGTAATTTACGGAAATAGCCTGTAGGTGGTGCATCTGTTTCACAAAAAGAAAGGTAAATCTGAAACATCCTGCCTACTTCTGCTGTAAAACTTGTCCGGGAACAACAGAGATCATGGAAGCCTGAGAATTCAAATAGCAAGTGTAAAATTCCACAAGAGGGAGATTTACTGAAGGCTATCGAATACAAAGACCCTACTTCTAGCACCAAATTCCCTTCATTGCAAGCTGCTAAAGGTTAGTAAGAGTTTTCTGGCAGATTATCACTTCATGTTTCTGCTCTCAAACTTTTCCCTCAGCATCTACTGTTGGACATTGTTTGGAACAGATAACAGGTATTTAAAAAACACAGCTAACTGGTGGGAAATTGTGGCCAACCTTTTTTACTAATCCTAAGAACTTCCTGGTCAAACATATTTTTCCAGGAAATAAGAATTACCACAAGCATGTAAAGTTTGATAGTACACGAAATCATTACGTAATTCTCAGCATCATTTATATACTGGTCTTATATATGATGGCATTTTGAAATTGCCAGAACATGGTATGGGGAAACTACTACAGTTTCAAGTAAATGATACAGAGAGGCAAGAGCTACAGCAGCAGCACATCATTTAGAAAGAAAACTCAGGAGTTGCACACTAGTATGCAAAATAACATTGCTAATATCAATTTGTGTTTTCTACTAAAACATCCCAAAACACTTTAAAATTATACCAGCTTTTTTTATCTGAAACTGCCCAAAAACTAAAAATAAAAAAGTTGTAATACTGCATAGAATAGATGAAGTTCCCCAGAAATTCAGAAATTGTAAAAATTGCACTTCATGACTTTTTACATTCTCTATGCTAGCAACACATGCATAGTAAAAATTATTATAAATTACATAATTTAGGTTCCTGCTCCTGGGGATGACACTTGCAGATGTTGCCAATGTCTCAGCAGGCCACTGAATTTTGCAGTTCGCAAGCTCCTCAAAAAGTAAGGCTAACTATTAATGACACGCAACATTGGAAATGTCAAGCAGTTCCTGTGGGAACCATATCCATTACAAACTAGTAACCTTTAACTCCTGCAACTTTAAGGGGTGTTGTGAACAGGTGACTATCTGACCAAAGGGCTGAAAATGCTCTATGGGTTCTCTGAACCCAACTGTATCACATTCAAAAGCATGACCGGCAAGTCGAAGGAGGTGATCCTGCCCCTCTACTCTTCTCTTGTGAGACCTCACTTGGAGTATTGTGTGCAGTTCTGGTGTCCTCAACATAAAAAAGACAGGAAACTGTTGGAACAAGTCCAGAGGAGGGCCACGAGGATGATCAGGGGACTGGAGCACCTCCCATATGAAGATAGGATGATAGAATTGGGGCTGTTCAGCCTGGAGAAGAGAAGGCTTCGTGGAGACCTCATAGCAGCCTTCCAGTATTTGAAGGGGGCTGGGGAGGGACTCTTCATGAGGGACTGTAGTAATAGAACAAGGGGTAACGGGTCAAAGTTAAAGAGGAAGTTTAGAGTGGATATGAGGAAGAAATTCTTTACTGTAAGGGTGGGTTGCCCAGGGAAGTTGTGAATGCTCCATCGCTGGCAGTGTTCAAGGCCCGGTTGGACATAGTCTTGGGTGACATGGTTTAGTGGGAGGTGTCCCTGCCCATAGCAGGGAGGTTGGAACTAGATGATCTTAAGGTCCTTTCCAACCCTAACTATTCTATGATTCTATGAAACACAGGTGGCTTCATAAATATTAATGAATTATGATTACATTCTAGAGCGACACATTTGTTATAAAGATTATAACAAATAATTTTTTTATAGAAAGAAAACTCCAAAGAATTTCAAAGATATTCAAGATATGTCATATCTCACTGCTAACTTGGCACTGATGAGTAAGTATTAGAAAACAAAAAGTAAAGCAGTATTAACACAGAGCAATAACAAACATGTTTCATAATGCAAAAGTGCTGTAGTCCCCAAATTTAAACCTGTTTCAACATTATATCAGTACACTTTTACTTTTGAAAAGTCACTTGCTACAGTTCAAGGTGACTTTGCTCATTCTTCTTTTATCCTGATTGAAATAATTGTGCTGATTTTTCTAATTCTCCTCCCACTTCAGGAGAGATTTAAGTCACCTAACTTAATGACATGGGTTAATACTGCTATATTATAAGGACAATTTCTTTGTATGCTAGTGAAAAGAAAACCCCCACATCAACTAATTCTGTGCAGAGGAATGGATTCACTTGTTTCCATAAATGAAGAATTTATACACACTGTAATGATCTGACATGCAACATACTGGACAAAATTACTATGAGGAACTCTACCTGAGCTAGATTTTCAATAGCACCCAAGCTGTGGAACATTTCCTAATAAAAAAGAAAAAAAAAAATTAAAAAAATTAAGAAAAAGTTAAAATAAAGAAAACACTATAATGAGAGAACACTAGAACATAAATGCTCTCTTTGTTATGAATGTTGAGAAACCTTAACTCCAGTGGTTGAAGTCAATGAATTCTGGAGATATGTAGCACCTTCAGGGTTCAGAATATCTTACAGTAAGTAAATAAATGAAAACACAGAAGTGAAGTTTTAAAGGTTTTAAAACTGGAAAAACAGTATAAGCTTTGGAACACATGGAAAACAAATACACAAATATCTTAACAGATGTCTGAGGCATAGTCCTATGAATAGTGACAGTAATAGCCACAATAAAATTGAAAGCTATTGATTTTAGTTAAGAATATCGGGCAGCTAGGAGGAATAGGCAGCTTTCAGTTTTCTTAACTTACTACATTATGGGAATTTTACATGTCCACATGGCAAAGTCAAGCACAGGGTTTGAGGCTCAGAGTAACAACCAAGCCATCTGTTATACAGATTTACAGGTTCTTTGTTAAGGTTAGCAACAACAGACCCTATATAAGGAATAAAAGAACTTGAGCGAGTTATTCAGTAACAGTGCAAATTCACTCTTGTAATCTGCAAATCACATCCTCACATACAGAAATACAGGTACATCAATATAAGAACATACATTTTTATTCACATGCAACAACACAAGTCATATGCATGATGCTTATGTGCATTCTTTTATCCAAGCAAGAAAGAGTATTTTGGTATACTGACCTGATAGCATGGATCCCTTATTAATAATCTCAGACAGATTAATACTCTAAGAAAATGGACGAAGCTCAGTTAACCCATTCCCTGTAAAAGAAATATTCCACACATAAACCAAATGCATTTTAAGTGTTCAAACGTCAAAAAAACCACTTTGATTTCAGGAATTGACTAGAAGATAACTAACCTACAACAGTTGCACTATAGTATAGTACAACATACTATTATATAGAACTTTTAATATCACTTCTATTCAAACATAGTAACAACTTTGAATAAACTTATTTCATTATATAGAATCATAGAATCATGATCATTGCCAGGCCATCATTTATTGTCACTGATCTGATGCAGGAAAGTACATGCACAAACTGATCATGCTTTGATATAAACTTACTTAAGTGTCTGGATCAAAGTCCAAAAGGCAAAATCACCAAGAAAACACATATCAAACTTCAGTGCACAAAATACACATAGATAAAAATATGGGTGGTACTGAAATAAAAATAGCTAGATTTGATACATTTTGTTTAATTATTGTAATCTATCCTGGGCAATTAAAAACTAATACTATTAGTCCTTGAAATAATTTATTTAGTTCAAATGCCCTTGATATACTATTATGCTTCCAAATAAAACTTCCTCCTTTATATTTCTCCATATAATTCCTCAGCACAAGTCTTGGCAGAAAACATAACTCAGATTTGCACAAAGCATCCAGGGGCAGTAAAACTGCATAAAATACCAGTAAAGGAATCACTATTTCCATCGCCTCTTGAAGGTGTATAGTTCCATTTTCCTATTTAAAATAAACATAAAATTGGACATCTCAGTGGTGCTATTTCTGTTGTTGTTTTAACTAAGAGGACAGAATCTGTAGTATCTGGGCAAGCTTCCAAGGATTGGAAAAATCTATGGGATGTGGCAGTTCTCTTCCATTTTTATCATTTGTAATCGGGAACAATGCCAAGAGCTAAAAATATTTTGATAAAAATAAATGTTTTACAAACACATGCTAACAAAATATCAGCCCTTCTATGCCAATATGCTGCCCACAATAATACTATCGCTTTTTCGGTTTTGTATGGATCCTTACTTGGCCACTTTAGAATGGCACAAAACTTTCATGGAAAGAAAACACCAACCTGTATGGAAAACTTGTAGGTCAAATTTTAAAGTGGCCTGAAGATCATTGCCACGGTGGTTCTACAAAATTATTCTTTCAAAAAGCTTTGACTCTCTTGAAGGAAATTACTTTCTTTAACAGAGCAATGCATCTGTCACATTTCCAAGCAGGGACAGTAATTCTCTTGAGCATGGTTATTTGCGAGTCTCTTCTGCTACAGTTAAATTTACAGTACACATTACTAGATTTCCCAGTGTATGTAAAGCATATGCCAGCAGGATTTTTTCTGTCTGCTTAGTTATATTCCTTATCCAAACTACTTAAGCTAAGCTGATCACAGCTTTCTTACCTCCAATCAGGACTTCTGTTGACACAGCAATGCCAGTAAGAGGGTGTGATTTTCTTGCACCCCAACCAACAACAGTTATGCCAGCAGAAGTATGTCATGCAAATCAAGGTGACAATTTCAAAGGCTCTGACACAATGCAATGGTAGTATCTCCAAAGAAAGGACATAATCACAATAAAGTATTTACAAAGGGCAACCAAATCACCTCAGTAACTGCACTTACCTTATAGGTTTTATGTGCCTACTAATATGTATTTGTTTCACTGATCTTACCTGAGTGCTTTGATTTGTAACACAAGAGTCTGGTTTTGCTGTATCATCATCATCAACAGCAAGTGTCAAAGAAAACAAAACCAAAAATATAAGCTAGGTATGCCACAATGTATAAATAGAACTTGGGAGGAGACAATGTGAATTCTTAGTTTTTTGGCAAATTAAGCTGAGCCACAGACATCCCATTAGCATGTACTGAGATGATGAAGTTCGGTCGCAAAAAAGAGGTACCAGATTTACAAGTCACTTAAGCTCACTGCTATTTAAATAATCAAAGATGAGATCCATAGTTTCCTAGTTAGTTCTGAAAAAAAGTCTAAGCAAATAACGTGATTTTCTTTTTTTTTAGGTGGTTCTGTAAATTCTGGCAGTTACACTTTAATACCTTTAAATGCTCCAGGATTGCTTCTTTAAGCTTTTATACCACTTGGGATTATTTTTAGGTGTGCTTGGGCTTAAAAAGGAAAAATACAACACACTGGTGTGTAGGAAAAAAAAATCTGGGGATTTTGTGTTGTTTTTTTTTCTAGAAAATACCTTTGTCTGTCCCCACTATTTTTTTAAGGTCTTCACATTTTTCTTGCTCAAATGAGAGTAGCTAAGAAAGGGGTTTCCCTTTCTAATCCTGTTATACACACAAACACAGAAATTAACAGTAGCATAAACTCGTCTGAATTTTGAGAGCCACTGACCTTTCCGAATATAGACAGCAGTCCCTAAAATGCAAATAAAATCAGTAAAATAAAAATTAAGTTAGAAAAGTAAGCCATAGACTACAGATATCAGATATGGCCAAATTATCAAGGAAACATAGCAGCTGTTAAAATTCAGTCATCCAAGTTTCACCATGTAGCCAGTCCTTCCTTCCTTCCTCCCTTCTTCCGAAGACAGAGTATTCGGTCTTCTAAGCCAATACAAAAGTGACTGTTAAAAACTGAAATTATGCAGAAATGTGAAGCTGTTAATTTCCATACAGAGGTCTAGTGTTGAAACACATATGCCGTATATATTGTTGAAATAATATGGAACATTATCTGTGCATCTCAGCAAGAATGACTCTTCTTGTATAACAATGTTTTCAATATACTGACCTGCAGAGAAGTCGGTTCTTAACTAAAGATGTAAAGATCTCTTGAAACAGCTTATGGCTAGGATGCTTGCTAAAATTCCTCTCATTCTTGTAGGTCACACAAATGAGGATTTAAAAGAGGAAAAAATTATGAATTGCTGATTATCTTGCCACAAGATGACTGTAGATTGCCAAAACTTGTTAGGAATGTTATAGCAGAAGTTCCTATGGAATAAACCATTTCAGATTTCACAACATTAACAGTATGGAAGAATATTCTATCTCGTGCATAATTTGAGACTATTATAATGGTATAATACAAGCTTTCCAAATAAGGAAACTATGACTTTTAAAAATTTACTATATTAGCTCTCAACAGTACACTCTGCTGAGCAGGAGCATGTGTCTAAAGCTGACAAAGGCAGGAACATCCACAGTTAGCTTCAGAAAGTTAAAATTATGCAATTCATATCCAGATAGTGGGTTAACATGAAAGTACAAGTAACACACCTAAGTATAAAGGCCTTCAACACTGCAACAAGCTTTAGATACATGAAGATGTTCAGAAATACAAGTGCCATCATATTAGCTTTTTATTTTTTTACCTAAAGTTTTCAAGCTCAACAGCTTCTGTTGGTCCTTGCCACTGACCATGGGAGTTTTGTTCACTGATTTTAACATTTTGCCAAGGTCTTGTCACACTGGGTTGACCAGTTTCAAGATGTATAGCTGGAAGCTACGGAGGAAATGCATACTGCTCATGAGGCAAACACTGTTTTTTAAAAGAATGTTATCAAGCAAAAGTATCTTTTCTCAAGTTCTGACTTGAACTTTGGACATATTACTTGACATTATAAAATACATCCCACCACCCCCGGCAAAATAATATTTCTGTGGTAGAAAACTGATGAGCAAGGCTAGAAAGCAAGAACATGGAGATATGTAACACGTGAACAAGTGTCTTTTAAAATTTATGATGGTTAAAGCTCAATAGAATCTGCATCATCCACTCATTATCTGTGTTCCTTACCTGTCCTACTTCTATAATTGCAAGGCCTTCATATTCTTTTTAGGTTGTAGAACTCAAGCATTTCAGCTTTCTGCTAAGAAGCAATTCCATGCCTCTATCCAAGAAGGGAGGGCGTAACTCCTGTCTCACATGGGTGAACTCCTAACTCGTCATATCCTTTTACAGATTAGAAAGGGAAAAAATGTTCTGGTATCCCAAAAACTCTCATATGCATTGGTTTTCTCTGCTTCAAATGGCAAATACAAGATTCACTATGTGAGTTGAGTTGAGGTGAGGGAGACTTTACTGTGCCCTATAAGTTTCATGCATTGATATTTATGCCAAAGTTCTTTAGCTGGAGTGTTTTTCTCCAAAGACAAACTGTTTATTTTTAAAATGTTGGCCTTATTTTACATTCTTTACCACTCTCCATCATGTTGTAACTAATACATCTCAGCCTACCTTTGCATGACATTGTGGAAGGGAGAGGAAGAAAACTAATCTGCTAGGCTACTTGACTTTATGTAACAATAGCTGGATAAAACCTGCTCAAGATTCAAAACAAAGCATTTTTTTTCTGTTAAAATAAAAATTATAGCAGAGTAGGATGGGCTGCAGGTCAGTTTCTTTCTTTCACACTTTTTAAATGGGATTTGTCCCACAGGGAAGCTCTAACATATCAAGAAAAGAAAAAGACATTCACTACACAAGATTTTGCTAGAATGTTTAATCACAATAGAACACAATAATAGTATCTTCTACATCTGCCACAAATCATTATTTTTAATTATACAATTCTACAGCATTTAATTGATAGTAATTAGAAAATACCTGTTGGTTCCTTAACTGCACATTTAAGAGAGACAGAAGTCTTTTAAGATCAGAGTAATCCCTAGAAATACAACAGCATAAATACATGTGTTAACAGTCATATAAAAGTACTTCTGTAAACATAAAGTTAATGAGCAGCAATGCTACTGACAGAAAAGAAAGTTTTCTAGTGTTGCCTAGTAGCCCCGTTTTGCATACAGAAGAATTTTGAGCTTCTCCAGAATGCCTTAAATCAACAAATGTGTAAATAAACTTTGTGACCAGAGTAACAGTTGTCATGTTTATACTGCATTTCAAATTAAGCATTCTGCTTTGGCAGCTAGTGCAAATTCCACTTCGGTCCTGCTGAAGTTCAAAGTAAGAGGTCAGATACAATACCTCACAGAGATCCCATGCGGTTTTTTGTCTGCTGCTTTTTCTGCGGTCTTCAGCTTTTTATCCTGACCAGGCATTGTGTATCACTTACCATTACATGGCTAAGAACCCATTTCCTAAGGAAAAAAAAAAAAAAAAAAGGAGATACAATTGTATCACTGCAGCAAAAGCATCATGTTTTACTTAACAGAACCAGCTGATATAACTTTAAGAAAAAAAAAAAACAGCTTTATCATTTTCTTAACATGAACCCTTGGGCATTATATGAGGATATCCTTTAGAATTGTAGATATTTACAAGAAAGTAAATATCAAACAGAAACCTTGGTTTCCCAACAAATAAGTAGGTAATACTGGCTTTCTTTTTACTGTATGTATTCTTTATAAGGATGTTTCCTCTTCTTCCATCTTATTACCATTATTTGTCACTGCGGATTGGCTATTTGTTACAGTACTGCTTACAGGTTGGCATCAAGGTTGTGTTATACATGCTGCTGTCCAGACAACAGAGAATAGTTTTATCATCTAAATAAACAAGGCAGATGAAGGGTAAAACCAAAATAAATTAGTACATTATTTGGTCTATCAAAGAGCCACATGAATTTTCAGTCATTTGGAATCTGGGTTTTGTGACTGGTGAATGCCTTATATCAGCAATGCCCAGCTTTTCTTGCAGTGGGACACAGCTTATTCCCACATATGAGCAGAGCTGTATGGGCCAGCCTCATCAGGATCATTATTGCATATCAGATCCACTGCAGACAAACATTTAATCGTAGGTCTGACTTCCCACCAAAGGCCATGGATTGTTGTTCGCATAGTATAAAACATTCGTTCTCTGAAAATCTTATAAAGCCCTAGAAAGAAACAGAAAGACATAGAAAGAGGATAGCCAAGAGAAATCTCTTGCTTCCACAAAAGCAAGTGTATTGATGTAGATAGATCCTGCTCTGAGTGAAAAAAGGATGGTCAGGAGCAGGTTGAGGCTGAAGAATTCTCCAGAACTGCATACAGCTGCAGCATAATGGTAGAGCACCTCCAATTTAAAAAATTAGATATGATTTGTGATTATTTTGTGATAAAATACCACTGGCAGATCCTTTCTACCCATCTTACTATTGATTAAACATGGACCATATGAACATTCCCTTTGGTTTGACCTTAATAGGACTTTCTATATGAAATACGATAGCTTCCTTTTCTCTTTGTGCCGTGTGGAATTCCTCTGCTATCGATTTTTATTTCTTTTCCTCATAAAGACAAAAAAAGAAGAAAGCCTGGCAGAAAACAAAAGCATGATAAAGTACCAGAAGCTGCCACTTCCCAACTGAAAATCAGGAGTTATTTTCCCAATTACAGGCTCTTATCTCAGACATGGGACTACTCAGAATGAAACTGTTAACAGAATGAACTCATGCACAGCATTGACTTGCTCTGGTAAGTGGCCCGTAAGCCCTGTTCATCCATTTCTGTTTTACTGAACAAGCCTTTAAGCTACCAGCAGCCCCTCCACAGAGAATGATTCACAAGAAATTCCTCCTCCCTTCTCCATGCATCTACAATAACAGGATTATTAAAAAACACCTCTAAATGAACACTTCTCTTGTACCAGTTATCACCAGGGAATTAATATAAACTAGGTTCTGCCAGTCAGTTCAGATTAAAGCAAATGAAGTTAAATTTATTTCCTTTGCTTCAAAAGCAGTGAAAGAAAAGCCATATACATTGCTAAGCATGTTTAAGAATCTAAAACTAAGAAAATCCATGTATTGCTTTAGTGGCATGTGTATTTCATATCCTCTCCCTTACTAATCCAAAACATTTGGCATATTACTGACACATGACACAATGCAATCACTTCACATTTGCACAGTAAAAAATACCGTAAAACTCACAAATTATCAACTTGCTCCTGTGTATAAAGAACAGATTTCAGCCAATTAAAGAATCACGAAGATCATATACAAAACAATGTGCCCATGAGCAAGAATAGTTAAGTATAAAAATTTTCAGCATAATATTTAAAAAAAGAACAAACAAATAACCCTTGGGTGAAATCTCTAAACCATTAACAGCAGAATTCCCAGTCTGGCTACAAGGTAATCCAAAACCGTTAGGTCTTTGTGATTATTTACAACATCTTACAGAGTTATAGGCCAACTTTGTTTTAGGGCTGCAAGTCCAATGCTTTTGCTGTTTGCAGTATCTTGGTAAAGGTGAAACAGAGTAAAAGACTAATATTGTAAAGGTTCTTTGTCATTACAGATCCAAATGTCCCCATACACAATTGAACCTAACACCAAGGCAAATTCTCTTCATGCTATTTGAGAATGAAGGGATGCAGTTGACACAAGGATGCAGCTCTCACCCTGCTCTGAGGATTTATCCTGAGGTTACCTTTCCATTTCCTAGAAGCTCCTAAGCCAGCACATGTCAGGAAGAACTTCGACAGAAAGAGGCCAGCCCTGGCCACAGATGGAATCTGCACAGCCTCTTTGGTCTGTCAGCACAGTGTCACCACAGGGGCACAGCTCACTGGATTGGGAAACCTGATTCAGGTTACAAATAATCCCTCCTGCTTTAATCCTGATTACAGCTTGTCCCCAAGTAGTTCTACTGTACAAGGGCAGCAACAATAAGCAGAAAGGAGCATTTATCCATGCACCTTAGTGTTTTGCCCTTCAGCTTTATTACAGAGAGAAACCAATCTATCAACAGGCAGCTGCTAGTGAAAACAACAAATCCTTTCCCCTTTCCTTTCCCTTTCCCTCAGGCACTACCTGCAGCTTCTTCAGCTGATTTGACCCAAACCTGAGCCAACTTAGACAGAAAACAACGTGCCTCTCTTTGTAGAGTCAGTTTTCTACCAATTGAGATCACTTTAGCGTGGCTTGATGCGTATCTCTGCTGACAAAGCAAGGAGCAGAAATGCACCGCTATAAATAAGAGGAAGAAGAGCAGAAAACCCTTTCATCAGTAGCCAGTCATTAAATCAGGTACATGTATTAGCACCACACCCCAATGAGGGGCAGACAAAAGGAAACAACCCCCTGTTTTCCCTGTATCAGCCATAAACCTGAGAAAAAAATAGACATTAAATATTTTCTTACCTATTCCCACAGTTATTTGACTTACTTGAAATCACTGAATAAGTTCCCAGCCCTGTGTTTCTTCTTTACTTGTGCCAGCAGAAATTTCCACGGAGCCAGGCTATTAACTATCCTCATAACTCTCCCCCAGCTATTAAGCCAGCCATGAGTAATGTATAAGGAACAAACCAAACAACACTCACATTTCACTTAGGTTGTGCCAAAACATGGCTGAGATCAGACAAATCTTTAAAAGAAACACATTGAAAGGAAAATATCTTTACATCATAAACTCTCATTCAATTCCATTTAAAACAATGAAACGAGAGTAATATTAACTAATTCATCCCAACTGGGGATAATTTTATTTAATTAGTTATGTTAATTCAATTACATAGGAAGAGAGATGCATTCTGATACTGCTGGTATGCAGGACAGGACAAGAAATGCTCCAAGAACCCTGTCAGTAGTGAAAGAATTCGCATGATGAGAAACAGGAGACAAAGGAATTACCAACACAGACTTGATCTGTGTCCCAGTCTAGTGTCTGTCTCAGATGACACAAGCACATAAAGCTTCAGAAGGTGGAAAACAAAAAACCCAAAATAAATGAAAGCAGAAAGATATGTTGGAGGGTAAATCTACCACCACAAACTATAGTGTAATTGTTTGAAACTCCCATAAACAAACCAACGTCTTACAGCCTTTATAAACTTTACTAGCAATAACTACTGGATATGGACATTTGTAAGCCAACTAGTTGCTTGTTTTGTCCTTGAATTCCTCTCTTAAACCCTCCAGTGCCTGAGATCCACTACATAATTATACATAGAAGGTTAACTGGCTTAAAGTGGATAAAGAAGCAATAGATATGCTAGATCTTGACTTTAATCAGACTTTTGATGCTGTTGCTAGAAAGGAATGTAACTAATACCATAAGCTGGGAGTGAAGTCAGATGAAAATTCACTCCATTGTATTATCAGTATAATATCGTCAAAATAGAAATGCATTTCAAATACTCCCAAAATGATGGCAAAAAGAAGTATCAGAGATGATGAAAAGTTCCCAAGAGGTATTTTTCCTTCTCCAGTCTGATGAAAGCAAAGGGAACCCTGGACCACTTCCCCTCTTGTTCCCAGAGAGCAAAGCAGCCAGAATTGGTGACAGTCCATGTCTAGGAAATTCTACTGATGAACCCATACAATATTTGAAGAATATTCCTTACTTGTTTTATTGACTGAATCAATATGGAAATCTTCGTGTTTTCTACAACTGAAATCTTCCACGTGCACAGATTTATTAAAGAAAATTAAAGTTGAGATAACTTCCTTGAGTATTCTCTCAAGATTAACTAGGGTGCAACAGAAGATTTCTGTTTCCCTAACAAATTAAAATACTCAAGTCACTGTTGGCTTGGGGTTCATTTTACTTTGTTTTCCCTCTACACCACCCCAGTTCCTGTGGAGCCACAAATGGCTAGGCCCATTCTGAGATTCCTGGAGCCATGCAGGATGAGTCTCTAGACTATTTTCCAGACCATAACTTTTATCTGCCTAAACAACTTTTAATCTGCTCAAATTCACCCTGTTAACCTTCAGCTCACAGATGTAGGGAAGAGAAAAAAAAAAAAAGGGGGGATTTCTAAGGTCTACTGAGCAGCTCTGGCAACTGAAGCATAATACATAGCTCTGTGAAATTCATCCTTTCTGCCCTTGCCACCAGGCAGACCTTTCCAGGGAACTGTACCACTATGGCTTACAGCCCCTGGGAATCACAAGGGCTGTTTAAGGCTGAAGGCTCAGAGCTGGTAAATGGGCACGGCTGGGGAAGATGTCACTAAGTGTGGGGGAGAGATGGGGACAAAGCAACCCTTAATTTAGGGGCACTACTCCCAGTTTGCTGGGTGAGATCTGGGCTGAGATGCACCCCGGGCTGGCAGACGGCACACTGCACCAGCAGGACATCATTTAGAAGCAGAGATCCCCTGGTGTTACCATACCTTATCCCTGACTAAGCAGGCCTGCCTCAGCACTTGGGCTCCGTGTTTTGTACCAACGTGCACGCTTACGTACCTTCCTAAACGCTAACGTTATGCTTTGACTTCTTTACCACCACCTTTGAAACCTTGCCACGGCTGGACTATGCGACTGTCTGGTAACTCCGCCGCACAGCAGTGACAGGATGAAAAGACAGCATCCTGACCTTGCCACCTCCTTCGTCCTCCCTCCCGCTCCTAGACCCCTCGCCCGGTCCCACTCACTCGGCTCTCCCTGCTCCGCGCCTGGCTGCAGCACAGCTCCGACCGCCGGGGCTGACCCGCGCTCCGCCAGCCAATCGCAGCCCGTGTTCTTCAAAGAGATGGCGTCGCCGACCAATCGCATGCCGCCGTGTTGTGCAGCGACGCCGTATCCTAGCGAGAGCGGCAGCCGTTGCCATGACAACGAACGAGAGTAACTGCAGCTCCGACGGCAGGGGCTGCCTCCGATCCTGCGCCCCACAGCATCCACCTAGCACATAACCTGCCTAAAACAAAACCAGACCCAGCCTTCATGGAGTTCAGTAGACTTTTATTGCTTTTACCGACTTTCTGAAACGTTACAAAAGATAATTTTATTCTAGCAGTAATTAAAACAACAAAAGCTGGATCTTTCACACTGAAAACAAGTCTGAGAGTTGCAGTCTTCCTGTATAAACTGAACGTTGATTTTGCATTCAGAGTGATGTTTTCATCTGCTTTGGGTTTTATTGTGAAGTAAGAAAACATCATTGTAATTAGAAAAAGTCATAAAAACTTCGAACCGTACAGTATGCAATCACATTTTAAATAATCAGTATTAAAATCAAAGATGCAGTTCAGCTACCGATGCTGAACCCTGGAAGACACTTTTGCTCAGGAGATTCAGCAACAGTAGAAAGAAAGACAGTAAAAATGATGTGTCTTGCCAATAAAATCATTTAGAAAAGTACTGATTTTCAAACTCATTGTTCCAAACAAACAGCAACAGTTACTAAATTGAGTATGAAAGTGTCTTTAGATTAACTTCAATGCCAACTACGAAGTCCAATGAGTTTTCACTAAATGATATCAAATAAAATCCACTCAAAATCACTAAGCAATTTGCATTATTTATAGCACTACTTTTACGCTGACTCAAAGCCATGTGCCTCTAGTCTTAAAATTTGCTGTACAATAAATTACTGTTGATATAAACAAAGTTATTTCACACACTGGTACTGTACTTGATGATTATTTGACCTAGATGAGTAATTAAAATGTTACTTATCCTATAAAGCAAAAGGAAAACTAAGGTCACGGTGGTACTCATCTAACAGACTACACTGGTGAACTGAAAGTCATGAGCCACTCATCTCACACTGCACAGAATGTATGTACAAGAGAACCCTTCAGAACAGTGCAGGCTCTGCGGCATGACACCTATTAGTTACAGACCCAATTTACAGCCTTTCGAACCTGCCTTTGCAAAGCACACAGATTAGGAAGTGACCATGTAAAGAGGGAGATGCAGATGAAGCAACAACTTATAGGAGAAGTTCCATGAAATGTAGCACAAAATAGCCAAGACAAAGAAAAACACCCAGTGGGGCACCAAACTCTAACAGGTTTTATTACAACAAAGTTGGCAATTTGGAACACTTCACTGAACAATCATAGAAGATATTGTGTTGCAGCTGCAAAATTAATCCAGGAGAAAGTGTAAATAACTTGGGCATATGTAAACAGAATGAAAAGTGTGTCACTGTAATACATATGAAAAGACTACAAATGAGTTCTGTAGAATATTATTTAAATATGAGACTGCATTTTAAGTGAAATATTTTAGACAATTTAAATGGAGTGGTCAAGGTTAAGACCTATACTTTATGTAAACATTCATATTTATAAATAAATAAGAAAAAGGAAAAGAAAAAAACAAAGGAGAGAGAAAAAGAGGGACTTCCTGAGGTGGCTCTGCAGCCAGACACACAGTAG
Organism: Forpus xanthops; assembly: GCA_032466535.1. Lineage (NCBI taxonomy): Eukaryota > Metazoa > Chordata > Aves > Psittaciformes > Psittacidae > Forpus > Forpus xanthops. The sequence goes on from JASSUY010036658.1 coordinate 16,838, forward strand.
CACTATGCTTCATTCCGGGAAATCAAGGCATCTAAACAAAGTGCAGGGCTGTTTATTTTCCTCGAAGAGTTGGAGTGGAAATATATTGGCATAGTTTATACAGGGCTTAACCCCTATGAAAAAACAATCAGTGCACAGCAATTATCACTGCTCTTTTGCATTCATTAAGGCAAAACAAACATGTACTTACAGTAAACTACATCCTTAGCTGTTTAATACTATGTGTGATTTTAAAGCAGGGAAGGTGTAAAATGAGCAGTGAATCAATGACAAATTATCAGCAGGGTTTTACACACTTCATACTAGATCTTCTCCTATTTATACAGGGAGGAAAAGTGCAACTGTAACATACTACTAACCAAGAACAGCAGAAGCAAAGGTCACCGTAAACTGCTTTGCAAGTCATGGTATTTCTGGCACGGATAAAAGAAAGTATCTATACAATTAAGATTAAATAAATACTGTGATTAAACTTGTAGGGCTTTGGTTTGTTTTGTTGGTGTTTTTTTTTTGTTTTGTTTGTTTGTTTTTCCGGTATCCCTAGAAAAATATCTGCTTCCTGTAATATTGAACAGCACTTAACTCTTCTGAAGTAGAAGCCAGATACAATATGTGCAGCACCAGGGAACCCCGATTCCAGACATTAAAGTTAAAAATGAAAGAGGTTTATAGTCATTTTGGGGGTATTTGGAAATTGTTACAGGACTGTGTACATGAAGTATAAAACAATACTGGAAAGACTAGAACAAAAGTAATGTGTTGTGAATAGCACTACAACTGCCCAAAGTGTCTTCCCTCTTTGATTCAGCAAAAGCTACTCAGTAGTTAACAGCTGATCTGCAGATGTGGTTTGTTTTGTTGCATTTTGTTTGGTTTGGTTTTTTTTGGGATATGTATTTCTTTTGAGTTTTGCTTGTTTGGGTTTCTGTTTGGTTGGTTTGTTTGTTTTTAAATAATGCAGAAAGTTTTGGGAAACCATCTGCTAGTTTCACTGAATCTGTTTGACTAGAGGGAAAACACGGGTGTTTTCTGAAAGCACACATACTCAAGCTAAGGCACAAGCTATGCTATCATCTGAGAATGAAGGAACATCTATATAGATCCTTACATAGGACTGGTCAAACTGGTAATGCAGACCTCACTTGCTTTGCCACTGACCTGAGCCTTTGTTACGACAGTCTAGATACCGTTACTCATATTGCTGAACGCTATAATTTACCGTCTTTAAACTGCTCTCTCAGAATTCAAGCAAATAAAAAAAGGAAAAATAAGAGAAACTTTAGGTACATTACATTGAAAGGGAATGGTACCAGTCTCTGTAACTTAACTGCTATATTTAACTGTTTCTACTTATTCTGATTGTTTAATTTTTATAATATCCTATTGTCTTCCACCTCAAGTGGTATTTTCAGATGAACTCTGCCCTCCTCCAGAATCAGCTCCTTTTTCATTTGTTGAGGATTTTATCATGTGGCCAACAATAAGACTCCCAACTCTGCCAAAAGCAGAATTAAGTAAACAGTATCTTCATTTTAAACTAGCACAGATTTGAATTAAAGCCATTGTAATACATCCAGAAAGGGCTAGTGGCAATTCAGAATGCAAGAGAAATCATTTCAAAAATTAAAGCAAAAAACCTAAAGTGTAAGGCAAAAAACTATTAACAATGGAAACTGCACAGGTAATTGATCAAGATTTTTGTTTACACATAAAATTCTCATTATTTCAAATATTATAATGCTGAACACTAGAAACTGAAAATGCAAGTACAACTGCGTCTTTATAAGTGAGCCCTCAATCCCATTTATTTTAATAAATGAATACTTTTCCATCTTACATGATAAAAATTTATACTAATTAAAATAAATAAAATGTTTAAAAAATAAGTTGGTGTGCTATCATATATGCCCTTTACAATGGAGAGGATCAGAAACTGTACACACAAATACCACAAGCAATTTCTAATCCATAAAATAATACTGTTCATAAACTTATTACAAAATTAAACTACAGGTAATTTTGTAAAATACACAGTAAGATTAAAAAATAAGAAATCTATTTGATGAGGACATGAAATACTCCAAGTTTTCAGTCTTAGAGCTGAGTAAATCAAACTCTGATGGAAAAAATAAGTACCAACAGGAACAAAAGACTCAAAGAGAACTAGTGTGGTAAGCCTGTGTAACTTCCTAGAGACCAAATTGCCATCTGTATCATATAAACATGGAGTGTCCAGAATGATAAATACTAACTTGGGACTGTAACTACAATTACTGCACTCATTCCGCTATTGGATAACAAAGAGAAATCAAGAGTGAATCTAATAGGAAGAAAAAAAAGTAGTGGAAGAGGGTATTTTTATGTATATATATATATATCTCTATCTTAAGGTTTAACTAACCTGACTTTGGACTCTAAGCCACTTCTGTAAAACAGGAGACAGAATCCAGAAAACACTAGCATGTAGTGGAGACATAAAACACAGTAGTTCTTGTCAACAGCACATTAACATTTGTTCTATGAAATCACAAGAAAAGTATACCCTGCAAAAAAAGCAGGAACTGCCTGCATGGAGAACAAACTTCTGTAGCACACATTATAAACAGAGGTATTGCAAAATTTTAAGCAATGTGGACCAGTAACCATCAGCAAAAGCTGATTTAACTTCTACACACATACTGATTATTGAAAAAAATACGCATTCATGACAATCTTCCTATTTAAAAACAAAAATAAAATTTCCAATAAAATAAATAGCTGAAGTGTGATTACCACTCAGTTGTAGGAAAATCTTCTCATTATGCAAGCATATCTACAGTGCCCTAAACAATGGCAGAATTAAATATATGATGCTCCTTAAACTGGAAATCACACTTCCACGGTATAATATCCTACAGCTATGTATATACACACACAAATACAAGCAATTCCCCTTGGTTCACTTCTATAAAGATGTTTCGGCATCCACGTATTTCACAACAGGTGAATCTTCCACATTTATTTTCACACTTTCTGTTTTTTCAGGGCTGTTTGAAAGCAAAGAGGAAAAGGTAAGGTTTGGTTCACGAGTAAAGGTTAACTTTCAAATATCTTACACTTAACAATGAACCTGAAAAGTATTTATGTAAGGATACATTGATGACAATGCATTTTTATCGCATTCTAGTAACTGTTAAATACTATTCACAGAACAGTATAAGCTTAAAGAGAGAAAACATCAATATCTCATCTACATAACCATTTCCAGTCCCACTGCTTTGACTGATTCTAGTGATTTGAAAGTGTTCTGCAAAACTTCTTAAAAATAGAACAAACCAAACAAAATGATCTAGTTAAAAAAAACCTCAAAAATGCATATCAAGCATTCTTATTAATATTGCCTAATTACTAGGCAGGGAAACAATTCTATTCACAATACAAGACCGGGAAAACATTACAGTCTTTTCAAAATGGGAAACTACACTTGCAGTAACAGTCAGAAATCTGCATGAGTGCCTGTTCAAGGGGAAGACCCTAACGACAATGGGTTGGCGGTCACCTGAACCACTGACACTCTTTAGGGGCACAGCCACTGAGCAAGGGCTTATCCAAGGACAGAAAGGAACATCCTGAGGTAGTTAGAGGACAGTAGAAGAGAAACTGAAACGGAGTAAGAGGATTCTCTAGGCGTGAATTTCAGAAGAGATGACACACGCGTGTACTTCTTTAACAAAAAAAAAAAAAAGTATTAGAAATTCATGCAAAGAGAAAAATTCTGATTCCTTAGAAAATGTACCTTAATAAAATTCCTAAGAAAAGTTCCTTAGTAAGTGTACCTGGACACCACAGAGGCTGTAAAATGTTAGAGATGGCAGAGGGAATAAGAAAAAGCAATCTTAAACAGTTTAAGAAAAACAAAAAAGATCTAAAATACATATTTTTCTAAAAAGACCTTTAAGAAATAAAACCAACCCACAAAATGGGATGTATGGGATACCAAAAGACACTACTTGCTTCAAACTGCGCCTTATTTGAAACCTAGATATCTGAAAACAGCAGTACCTACAGAACCATTTTTACCACAACACTAAGCATCTATCCATACTATCAGACGAAGACTGATACTCAACCTTAAGAGAACCGAGATGAAAAAATTACTGGGACCTGCTTCAGACTGAGCAGTAGCAACATCCCTAAACTTTTCCAGCACCCAAGAAAAGGCTGCAAATGCCTCAAAACAGAAGGCTCAGGCAAGTCCCAGTGCCTTAACATTTTCCAGATTCACGCAGTATCAGATTGCCTCTTGAAAGAGCTGGTTTCTAGCACCAGTGGATTTTGTTCTCTTACTTGTAGTTTTAGCAGGTTCCCTCCCAAGATACAGTTTTTATTATATTAACCTCAAGGTGAGCATATTATGGAATCAAAGGAATATGTCTTATAGCAAAATATAAAAGAACAGATGGCATACTGAGTAGAAAAAATACTGCAGACAGGTCATAAGCCTAATTCGCTAGTGCTGCATGTAATTCTGTACTTACTTTACCTACTGATGAACAAGAGTCAAGAGTTTGTTAAAAAACCGGGTATACTGACTCACATCCTGTTATCTGCCTAATGCTTCTGCTACCTCTCTTCCTGACAGTCTATTTTCTGTTTTAAAAATGTTTAATGTATTTAAAAATTTTAAATGTTTAAACCATACAAGCTGAAGGCATTGAAAATGGTGCCTGCACTCATTCTCCTCAGCTTTTCATATTACCTCCAAGCTCTCTCCTTGCTTCCTCCTTTACCTTTGGTTGACCTACTGTTGGGCAAAATGAAGTATATTTCCATGCCTAGTTTGGAGCAATGTTTGTGATGAATAAATAGATGGTATACAAGTGGCTAAGTGACCAAACAGTAGTGCTGTTTCCATGACGCAAGCTCAACGGTACCCGATAGCTCAATTACGTATGAAGACTCTCTTATAACCAACTCCCCCACCAAGATGTAGTTTTCCACAAAACTTGCCAGTTTTGTATCTGTGAAACCTGCCTTCCTTTGACAGGCTTGGCTGAAAGGATCAACCAAGAAAAGACGCATGAAAGGATTGCATAAGCTTATTTTTCAGAGTCAAGTGGGTTCATTCTCCCCTTTTTCCTACATGAAAACTACTAAGCAATAGATGCATTGGCATGAAAGAGGCCACAGACGCCGGCCCCTATGAACTGCAAGCCTTTGAAGAAGCTGTAGATATTTCACAAATATTCAGGATTTGCTTTGTTCCCCTTGACGGATCAGACAGAGACTGGGAAAGAAAAAATCAGCCAAACAACCAACCCACTCTCAAAATCAGGCGGCATAAAGCAACATTGGAAGTTCTGGACTTACCTTTTATTCCCACTGGTATTTTTTATGTTCAGGATCAAACAATTCCCATGCTCAGGTACACTGAGTAAAACTTTTAGAAACCCTATGCCCTTTAGAGTAGCATACAGTTGTATTAAGCACATACAGTAACTTTCAAAATTATAATAATACATTTAATAAAATACTTGGAATTTGTTATAGAAATTGTTTCACTTCAGAGTAAAGAGCAAACAAATTCAAGTTCCTCAAAAGTAACAAATCAGTGCAGATTCACAAACAACAAATGCTCATTTTTTTGGAGAAACACTTCAAAAAGTACAAGTAAAACTATTAGCTGATAAACAGAAGACCATAGTTAGAAAACCCGTGAGTAATTATAGCTACCTCAGGTTAGCTCTGGTTACTTTGGCATTCTCAGTACTCATGGCAAGAGCCTTCCACTGTGCAGTTTTGGCCATTTCATCTGATATGTTTACAATTGAGGGATCAGTGCTAAAGAACAAACATACTTTCTGGTTAGTATTTCATACCTTGCAACAGCATTACACTTACTGTCACTCATCATTTACATCAATTGTGCCTTCTTTCAATATTTACACAGCCACAAGTTGAGTTCATGTCTTACAAATGCATTTGGAAAAAAATGTGATAATTTAACTCACTAGCACTGCCTTAATCACAGAGTATCTTGAAATAATTTTTCACATAGGTATCACTAAGATATTGAGAATACTTGAGAGGCACAGATGATTTAGACATGACGTAACTTCAGAAAATTAGTTAACATGCTCAGAAAAAAAGAACTTAAGCACACTATTCTGCTTTTATAAACCAGAATCATTTTAAATTGTTCTCAGAAAATAATCAAGGGCAAAGAAGCAGATGTTAACAACATTTTCAAACTGGTGACTCAGTTGAGATTTAAAACTAGTAAAAGCTAGCCCAAATTAGACAAATTTCAAGTTGTTGGGTTTATTTCCCTGCACTGCCTTACTATTTTTCAAGTCTTTTTGCCACTAAACCCCAAGCCCTGCAGAAGTTCACTTTCACATACGGCAAGCTTTCAAAACCTATTTCTCCCTTTACCCTCCACACATTTATATGTACAGTGAACTTAGATGTTGTCTGTAGATATGTTTTCTGGTTTATTCCATATTTAAACTTCAGAATGTACACAATCATTATCTGTAAGAGCTCTTGAAACTGCACAAAAATGTTTTCAAGCCATTTTTTCTTCAGGACTCCCCACAAGATGTGAGACAGTAACATATATAGCGAATACACACACTACAAAGAGAGCAATTGGCAGCTCAAGTCTCTTGAAAAAGCTTTCACATTTATCGCTCTCATTTGAGTTGCCTACTCCTGGAGTAGACAATAGCACTTGGCAGGAATGTGTACCTAAATCAAAAAATCTGCTTGTTCCCAACTCAGATCAAGGTAGAACTGATACTACTCTAGATCTGTAGGAAAGCATATTTTCAACCTAGGAACCCTTAGTATTAGAGAGGCAAAAAAAACCTGGCGTGTTGAACTGCTGTAGAATATGTGACAACTAAGCTGATTCACATGACTGGGGTGCTGCAAAGGATGGCTACAGGCTCTTCAGAAGGGACAGGCAAGGAAAGAGAGGTTGCAGGGGTGCACTGTATGTATGCACCAACTACCTGAAACTCAGCATTGTAAGTGAGAAGGTTGAATGTGGGTGATGATCAGGGGGAAGGCCAACCAAGCAGATATCCTGGTAGGTGTCTGTTACAGACCACCCAACTGGGATAAAGCAGTAAGGTGGGTACATACATCTGAGTGCTGAAGGAACCTGCCATCAATGAAATTCCAGCACTTCTTTTTCTGGAAGCAAACCAGCAACCCTGTTCTCACATTTACTTTCAGAAAATGACCTCTTTAGCTAAAAAGAACTGCCTGTAAAGGTTTTTTGTTTTTATATATATCACAGAAATTACAGACTTTAACACTCACTTAAATAAACCATTGATGAACTACGCATTTAAGGCTTTTTCTGAAAAATCCTAGTGGCTGGTAAACACATGGCTCAACTGATGCTATTAGTTGCTTAATACTCAGTATTTCATGCACAGCAACACACAAGTATTCCACAAAAACTGACCAAGGAAGCTTCTGCGACTTGAGTACAGCTGGTCGAAATTGAGTCATCTGATCTGTTCAAGATGGTCATGTAAATTTACAATTAAGATGCAGTTTGAAAGAACAATGCAGCACAAAAATGTTACTACTGCACCATGAGATAAACCTTTATACTTCCTAATCATGGCTGAGTTACAAACTTGGAAAAAAAAAAAAAAAAGTCCAACTCATACACAGCCAACTTACTATAAAGTGATTGCAGCATATGATACAAAACTCTTAAAAGACCAACATTTCTATTATACCTGTATTTCAGTTTTTTTACAGGAAAATCCAGATTTGCTTCTCCATATGCAAGGTGTACACTTTCATTGTCCCCTGTCTGAAGCATTCTCTCTGCTTCCTGTAAATTCCAAGTGAAAAAAAAAAAAAAATGTATAAAATTACTTAAGGAGAAGAAAACAAAGTAGTATCTCATACTGACAGTTCATTTCCATAGGGGTAAAGGCCATTTCCCTATAGGTCCTGAAGCTGAATACAGAAGACACAGTTTAAGGCTCATTTTTTCTTGGAAGTGTTTTATCCAGGTAAGGGGTATGGGAAGTGGGGAAGAAGGGTGTTATGAGTTTTGTGAGAAATTCAGTTAGATGGCGTAGAGTTAAGTGAGACTTCTATGGAAAAGTAATACAAGCTATATTACTACAGTATTTGTAACCAGCAGTTGATTTTAACTACAGCTCTTCAAGCATAAACGAGCAAGATGTTGCTAATATGATTAAGAGTTCTGTGATTAATGTAAGCAAAGATCCGTAATCCACTGCTTTTCTCTACTCCCCCTTTTCTCTCCTTCTAACCTGATGAAAGACAAAGTAAGCAACATTTTGTGCTAAAAACCACTTCTTTCAACTTTGTTTGCTAATTTAAATCACAAATAAGAGTCATGGTTCATAATAGCGTCACTGAAACTGTGACTGTTCAACTTAATTGCCAGTAATAGTTCCTCAAGCATTAAATCTCATTAGTAAAAAGTTTCAAAATATGTATTTGGCATATAAGGTCATATGCTCAGGTCACTTAAAGTTCTTAAGTCTCACAGTTTCCTGAAACTTACACATGCTTAGTTTGGTTGTTTTCATACTTACTTCTTTCTCCTTTTTCTTTTTGTCATCCTCTTTCTTCTTTTTACTTTCTGGCATAAGATCATCAAGCCAGCTAAGCTCTCTTTTGGTGAAACATAAATCCATGAGCTTGCGAACGAACACTAATGCTAGAACCTTAAAGGAACCATAATGGAATCGCTTATATTAAGCTATTTAAGTGAACAAAAATACACTTTCAGTACATTCAGAATCTTTAACTGAAGCCCTTTTTCATTGGGCTACTTTTATCTTAACAGAAAGTTACGGAATTTCCACCTTCAATAGCTATTCATGACTGCATTATTTATTATCACGAAATGAAAAGTCCTTGTGTTTCAAATGTGAACAAAACTTGTATTACAGGTTCTTTTGTTTCCTTCCTATTCTCTTCTTTCTCAAAGCAGCAAATATGTTTTGAAAAGATCCTGGATGATGCACACACTCTTGGAAAACAATGACCTTGTAAAACAGAAAACTTACCATCATAGGGAAAACAACAGCAGCTGCAGAGGCTTTTATCACCCACAACAGAACTAGACAAGTGAGCTGAACAACTGTAAAGATGTGGACTTTCCAGAGTGGCACATAACGTAGATAAATCAGGTCAGGCTGATGTTTGGCAGGCATTCCGAACAGTTTTATACGGTCAAAAAACTGCATTGAAGAAGAACATTATCCTTCAGTTAATTATTTTCTTCCCCTCCGGAAGGAAATAAACATGTTTAGGGGACCCTAGAGATGAAAATTAATCCCAAACAAAATTCAAGTGGGTGGGCATTGGTGCTGTTGTGTTTTGTTGTGTTCCTTTCCCTGCCATTGCCACTATAACATTTCAAGTTATTTCAGAAAACTTGTTGCACAGCTACACTACTGAAAAAATACAAAAGAAGTGCGAAGTGAAGGAACAACATCATAGGAACAAACATCTGAACATGACAGTACATTATCCTGTTATTCAGATAATAAGGGCTGACTTGACTGCTGTTCACATAAAGTAGCGTGTCATTTAATGTTAAATAAAATCAAATCACTCACAAAAATCAGATTTTACCTGAATGCCTTTTAATGAAGATACTCCCATGTAAAGAAAGACACCATACAAAACTGGCATTGGAATAAACTGGGAAGGAAAAAACACCCACAATTACTGGTGCAATTAACGTGGCATAACACAGCAGTCCATATTAGTGAAAGACATAGATCAAGTTACTTCTGAATTTGTATTTTAAGTGAATTCCGTAAAAGCTAAGACTTTCTTAGTAGAAAAAATACATGCATCATTGAGCAGCTTACAACTACTATGCCTTATCATTTTCAGACCTTTACATACTTCAAAATATATAAATGGTCAGCTATTAAGAATTTATATATAGCTCTAATTATTGAACTATAGCTGTGTCTCCATCTTCCCATTACCTAAGCTTTAACAGTCATCAGAAGCTACCTTTTTGTGAATGACTTGCGATCTGTCTTTGAACAGTTTTACAAAATCCTTTAAAGGTATAATCAGTTAATGCAATAGCTGCTATTTTGGCAACAAAAAGGTGTGAGTTTTTTTCATTTCTTAACTACTGTTTTTGAAACAGCTAAGCAGAAGCTGAATGGATTTTACTCAAATCTGAGCAAAAAGCCAACTCAACTGACTGCTTTTCTTTCAATGAAGTCTTTGGAAGGGCACTGTAGATATAAATTAAGAGAAAAAGTGTAAGCTGAGGCCACAATACAACCTAAAAAATCTATTACACCATGACAATGCATAAGATAATCTTGATGCTTCAAATATCAAGGAAAGTTTAATAAGCTGAAGAATGAGAAGTGAACAGTGTAATTTCTGCTGCTTTTTAAAATAGATGGGATTGCTTCTTATGATATATTATATTGCTTCTGCTCCAGTAACTTCGTATTCTTATCAGACCTTTCTCTCTCTCTCCATTTATGTACTCACATGAAAACTACAGAATAACTATTTTAAGTAAGGGACTAAAACTAAATAAGAAAATCAGGTGAAATGGAAGAAGGTGGCTTTCTTCATTACTCAGTACATTTCTAGCTTGCTCAGCTTTCATTTTCTTACATGCTCCCCTACTGTTTTAATTCAGTTAACATCTGTTGTTAAAAAAGAAAATTGAGAATGAGTCCAGGTGTTGTGGGCTGGCTTAGAGATCGAAGGCATGGCCCTTAGAGACTCTGAACAATCCAGGCTTTGATGAGTTAGAATACATTTCGAACTGTTAAGAGTAACCATAGATACGAGTAACCATAAGTTAAGAGTAATTATAGATAAGTTAAGCATCAACCCTTGCAAACCCTTATAGAAGCTACTGAGCACTTCTTCC
>JASSUY010036660.1:0-19835 GCA_032466535.1 Forpus xanthops
TCCCTGGCAGTGTTCAAGGCCAGGTTGGACACAGGGGCTTGGAGCAAGCTGCTCTAGTGGAAGGTGTCCCTGCCTGTAACAGGGGTTGGAACTGGATGGGCTTTAAGGTCCCTTCAACCCAAACCGTGCAGGGACTCTGAAAGCCCACATGAGCCATCACAGCCCTGCTGGCTCTGGGAACACTTATGTCCAGCGTCCCTGAAGCCAGCATCCCCTCCAGCCCCAGGGATTGGCAGGACCAGGCTGTTCCCACCTTACCTGCACCCGGGGCTGCGGTGGGGGTGAAGGAGGAGCCGCCGTCTGGTTTCGCCAGGGCAGGGGAGGGCAGAACCACTCAACTTCACTGAGGTAGATGAGGAATGAGCACTCAGTGCCATCCACGCCAAAAAACGCATAGCAGGGGTCAGAGGTCCACCTGGCCCTCATCCACTGCGGGGGGCAAAGAAACACATGGGGGTCAACCTCCAGCAGCCCTGCTATGGGCAACCTCTATTCTCCATTGCCTTTCCCTAGCTGGGGGCTAGAAGTGAAGGGCACAAGGTGGGAAAGGGCTGCAAACCAGCACACACCCAGCACCAGTGATGCTGATGTCTACCCATCCAATGCTTCCAGGGTACATGGAGAAGAGGAAGGGCCAAGAGGTTTTGCTGAGGTTTCTAGCATTGGTTCCAGCACCAACATGAGCCTTCACCTGGGACACAGCCATTAATCCCTTGGAAATAATACACCACAGGGTTTTCTCCTCAATAGCTTTTCTGGGGAGAGAGCTGAGCTACTGATCTCATCACCCCTGGGAATAGCAGGGCAAGAGACAGATCCACCCCTGGTCCCCAAGGATGACTTCACATGAAGAAGAATAACCAGCAATCAGAGCAGTGATTTATCATCCCCCACAACAGCTCTTGCCAGCCGCTTCCTAATTCAACTACAAACCCAAATCTACTCAGGAGACAGGTCACTGCACCCAATATGTAAAATGCAGCAATCACCTGGACAGGAGATCGAATTCAGCTTCCATAATCAAATTACCTTCAGAATTTACTCAAACTGGGGAAGGAAAGGATGCCCAGCACCAGGGGAAGAGGAAAATACACCCACACCACACACAACCCCCCCCCCCCCCTCCCCGTGTCATTTTAATACACATCTTTTCAGGGAGACTAAGCGCTGCAGAAGCCTGAGCTTGAAGCAGCAGACTGGGAAGGGGAGGGGAGGGAAGAGGGAGGTGTTTTTAATTAGTTCATATAAACATGCTCTCTGACAAAGCAATCATGCTCTGGGCCAAATGCCAGGCTGCATTCAGGTGTAAAGGGCACGTTGGGTCAGGCAGGACATCCTGTTAGAGATGGAGGCCCTGGCCACCTTAACAAGATGCTGTTCTGTTTGATGCTCACATCATTCCTCAGACACTAGCTAAGGCTCCAGATTTTTAACAACAATGTGACAGTGCTTTTTCCTGACTGTGCTTCTGTCATTAAATACAGAAACTGTAGGCAAGGAGAGATGCAGGCAGAGGTGGTGTCACAGGGCTGATTCTGCTGCTGCCTGCACACCCCTGGGTACTGTGATTTCAGTGCTTCGTGCTCTAGAACTAAAGGTATACACCTTATGATTGATGGGAAACAGTCACACTCATACAGCAAAAGCTCCTAGAGGAGGTTGGACATCTCCCTTGTGTTTTCTCCTTGCAGCACAGCCATGCTTTGCTTTCCGCATTTTTGGCTCTGCTCTTGCAAGGGTCTGCACCTTTCCTATTTTAAAGCAGTTTTCTTCCCAATAGCATCCCCCTCCCCTCCGGCCTTCCCAGGTTAACCCTTGTGATTGTTGCTTTCTGCCCTCCACAGCAGCCTCCACCCCAACCCAAGACCCTCTCCCAGACAGGGGATCCCAACTCACCTCCACTTTCCCAGCGCAGTCAGGGTACTTTGGATCCCTGGGCACCTCGCACTGGTCCCTCCTGCCCTCTGCCACTGCAGAAAGACAATTTGGGTGTGGGGAGAGCCAGGATGTGCCAGTAAAACAGCTACAAATGCTGGGATGGGAGGGGATGGGATGGAGCTGCCAGCCCCAGAGCACATTCACAATCATCACAGCTGGGCAGGCAAACAGCCCCATCCCACTTGATGGAGCAGGACATCAGAATATGAATCATCTTCCCCACAGTCAGGGAGGACACAGAGGAACACCCCCCAGGCCTACCTCAATGCCAACAGCACATTTCCCTTTCCTACATCTCAGCAAGACACTCTATAACACTTCCCTGCTCCTCCCAGCCAGCTCTAGACCCCAGGTCCCAGCTCTCTATGCTCCTGTTAATCATCCTTAAAGAGGCTGCAGTATCTAAGGAAGCACTTGGCAGCCTTCAGACTCTAAATTCGCAATAGAAATTGTCCTGCTGTGCTGCTGAGAGAACACTCAGCCCTAGGGTCAGCCCTGGAATAAGGCACAGAAAACGCTCAAAAGACAACAGAATCTTCTCCCTCTTGTTGGATTAACAAAAGACATCACCCTTCCTGTAAGCCTTTGCCTATAACTGAAAAAGCATGAGGTAGAAGAGGCAAAGGAATCATCTTCTACTTGGGATGCCACCCCAAACCCTGGGAACCATGCAGCCATGTGGAGAAACATCTGGAGACCCCAGGTGCTCTGCCAACACTGCCATATCTCTTGGCGCTGGATCCCAGCCCCTGGGCTTTGGGTCCAAAACACCACGTTCTTTTATCCAGGTGTTTCTGCTGGCACTGCTCCTCCTCTTTAACTCTGCGTTTAATCCTGTAGCACTTCTGACAGCAATTCAGCTTTGTCACCATTCCTGCCCCTTGCAGGCAGGAGTGTCCCAGGTCTCTTCCCTCTGCAGGTTGATCTTCCCTGCTCTGAAGTCCTTCTGACCAATCTAGGTACCACTCATAGAAGAAGACTACTGCAGAGACATGGAGAGGGGCTCCCTGTGCAGCCTCCAGCTTTTGCAGCCTTCCTGGCTCTAACAGCAAGGTGAGAGTCCTGGAAACCTCTGAGGAAGCTCAGACCACACTCTGGACCTCCTCTCCCTCAAGAAGATAGTGTGACCATCCACTACATGACACAGAGCCACACACAGTCAGCCCTAGGAGCGCTGCAAAAGAGCTTCAGGTACCCTCTTTAGTCCTGCAGACTGGGATGAGTTGAGTAACCTCAGATCAGCATCCATACCCCAGTGTTGCTGACAAACCTTTCATGGTAGGCTTGGCTGATCTCTCTACTGCAAGTGCATAACATGCAGGAGGTTTGGAGCACGGGGACCCCCAGGGACACTCACCTTTCCCATTCAGGAGGCTGTTCCGGAGAATCTGATCTACTTTTATTGCGATGTCTGAGACGTTCTGAGCTATAGCTTGGATCCTCTCCATCAGGCCAGCTGCTGGCTGGAACCTGGGAAAACACAACCAAATTAACCCTCAAAAACTTGATGTCTCCCACTGGTGACACTCAGGGATGCTTATAGCAAAATTGCTGGCCTTGGGAGCTGCCAACTGGTTGAACTTGGCTCCAGGATGCAACATGGGGACGCCTGGTCCGGTGTGTACTGTCCAGAGAACTCACTGCCTTCCAAGAGGTTTGATTTAAAACCTGTGCAAATCAGTGTTCTGCCTTTTTTTCACAGTGTGCTGATAAACTCGGGTACATCTGTGCGTTTAACATGGGGAAATGTTAAATAGGCCGGAAAAAATTGTTCTTATTTCGGATGTGCTGGCTTTGAAAATCCTCTGCCATGGAAGCCATGCTGGGAAAAACAGGAGAGGGACAAAATAACACAGAGAAAAGAAGGCAAAACAGGAGGAGTGCTGAGGAAGCGTGGGTACGTCATCCACCAAAGGCTCAGACAAGAGCATTTCCAGGTCTCCTGGCAAGGGTCAGGGTGCCAGGATAAGCATCACCAGCACTGCATGAGCCGGGTGTTGCTGCCCCAGCAAAGCCCACAGGCACCTTCCACTAAGGCTTGAGATCAGATTCCCCCCTACTGAATCGCTGCATATGCCATCTATTGAATTCAGGCTCGAAATCAATACTGGCCTGGGTAAACAGCACCATTAAACTCATCTACATAACACACTGAGCACTGGAAAGAAGCTGGTGTCAATTAAAACCTGGTGTAATATACAAAAGGGCAAGAGAACTCAATCCATTAGCAGCAGTGCCCTGATAAGGAGCAGACTCTCCACCTCCAGCATCTTGCCTGCCATTTCCGTCACAAACAACTACCATGTCTCAACGAGCGCTGTTACAGCAGTAAATAATTTCCCTTCTGCAGCACCTGGGTCATAAGTTTCTTATTCCTGCTGCTGCTGCTGGGATCATTATAATACAAGGAAATGTCATACGCAGTGAGCAAATCCAAAGGGCTACCTGGAGAACTTCTGGCACAAAAAATATGTGCTGATGTCAGGTCCATCCCGGTGAAGTGTTACGTTTGTTCTCCAGCATATCAGTGAACCTGAAGACTGAGATTTAAAGTCCCTCTGTCCTCAAGGCTAAAAAACCCCCTGGGTTTATGAACCGATACTGCTTTGGTTGTTGATTTAAAGTCCATTCGCTAGCAGCAAGCAGCCCACATTTTTCCTCCTGGCATGATTTATGGCCATCAATATTCAGCCTGCATACCTCCACAGAGAGCCACAGACCTTCGGCTTTTAAGAAATAATGACTAAATGCAGAGGACATCATTGCCCCCAAGTAACTTTCAACCTTTGCAGAGAATAAACCCCAGGTATCCTGCCAGCTACCATAACCGCTGCAGCGGGGAGGGTGCTCATGAGGCCATGGAAAAGTACAGGCACAAAAATGACCTGTGACAAGCTCTGCTTGACAGCATGGCTGTGAGAAGATGGAATGCTCCTGGTCTAAGGGCTGCACAGCTCGGCCAGCTCACAACTGCCATTCCTGCAAGCCTTCTGTACCAGCAAGAGCCATGAGACCATGCAGGCGATGCCCATGTACTCAGTAACCAGGGTATGGCTGGGATGGGCAGCTCAGGAGCAAATGTCACAAGGATGCAGTGAATTTGGAGTCAGTGAGCCCAACCTCCTGCTCTAACAACAGGAGAGGGATGCTGGTGTGGGGATGATTCTCAGGTTTCTTCATCCTTCATGACAAGGAGAGAGGATATCCACAGCATCTCTGGTATTTCAGAGCACTTTGATTAGCCCACAGTCCAATTCTCCTTCCAGAAGCTATCCTAATTCGCCCTTGGGTTCAAACCTGCACCCTGACAGCCAAGTAAGAAGGTGAATCTCAAAAGTCAACAGCAGCCTGCATCCCCATCTGCTCTCTGGTATCTCCAGACCTCAGCTCAGCCAGGGCAGAGGGCTGAGTACCCATGAACACACTCAATTCAGTATTGTTATCCTAAATAAGCAGCCTTCTTCCAGGCTCAGCCTCACACCCAGCCTAAGTCCTGTCAAAACTCCAGCCACAGCCAGGTTTGCAGTAGGTGATGAATCTGGCCCAGCATTTTGGCCAGCCTGCTCAGCTCCTGTAAGCCACAGCTCCCTCCCAAACACACAGATTTCCCCTCACAGCCCTTTGACATAAAATGCCCATGTGATAATCACAGGCAGCACTTCCAGTTCTCCCAAACAAGACAGGCACGTCGCATGGGTTCTGCAAGGCTCTGCTTGAGGGTTACTGCAAAGTGACACAAAAAATGTGCACTGGGGTTCTTGGCACATATTAAGAAGATGCAAAACCAGTGGGAAATGTCTCTCCAAAATAAGCAGCCAGGTTCAAATCTCCCATCACCTGCCTACTCATCACCCTTACTTGTCACACCAGTTTTCTAACTTGAATCCACCAGTTGTGGCTGCCCCATCCCTGGCAGTGTTCAAGGCCAGGTTGGACACAGGGCTTGGAGCAAGCTGCTCCAGTGGAAGGTGTCCCTGCCCATGGCAGGGTTGGAGCTGGAGGAGATTTAAGGTCCCTTCCAACCCAAACCAGGCTGGGATTTTGTGATTCTCCAAATGCCCAGGACTTCAGGCAAGGTTTCATGCTCGGGGTGAAGAGCCCTGCTCCCACACTGGGAGCACTGATGGGCATCAGCATTAACGCTAACATGGGAGCACCAAGTCAGCCACCTCAGTGTTTTTATCTGTTGGGCAACAAGGCTACCACTTGAGCAGCAAATTTCATTGACTGTATTAAAGGGATGACAAGAAAGTGAAGCATAAGTTACATCGCCTACCATTACACTCATTTGTCACCTGGGCAGAGGACAAGAAAATAAGACACTTTAAGCAAAACCTCAAATGTGAAAAGGCTTTCTGTAGCATATTGGAATTTGATGCCTTGTTCTTAGTAACTGGAGACACGGAGCAGGACAAGGTAAGTGGCATGTTCTGCTCAGTGATGCCTAACCAGGAGGAGAATATCCCACCGTGTGTCTCCATCCAACCTCAGATGTCAGCCCGGCCTCTGCCAACCCAGCAGAAAGAACTGGCTTCCAGTGCTACCCCTGCCCAGGGAGCAGCAATGGGCTTTATTTTGCCTTCTTTTTTTCTTGTTGCTTTTTATATTTTTCTATAGTGACAATATAAATGCCACCAAAATGCACTTGGGCTGTGCCAGCTATTGAAACTATGGTAAATTACTATGGGTTTTCTAGAACAATTTTTTCCCTGGGACCTTAAAACCATTTACTACAGCAAATACAGTCCTTTTACTTCTAACCATCAATATTGATTTCTTCTATATTATTTTCAGATTTATATTTCCCCGTGTTGATTAAAATTCAGATCACACTGTGCCTTATAATGCACCATATACAGTATTCATCTCATTTCAAAAACTCCTATTAAGATGTATCTTTCCCCACTGGCAGATCATTTGCCATATAATACAGCTGGAGGTTGAGTTTTCCTTTACTTTTTTTATGCATTAATTTGGTTCCCTTCACTTTGTCTCTTGTCCCCAACCCCCCAGCAGCAGCTCAGATTCAGCCTGTTTATCCCTTTACAAGGCACTGTATTTTTATTGCCTTTTATAAAAGTGTCATTATGAAAAGATGAATCTCTTTCTATTTGTGCGTTGTCTCCGTAATACAAGCCCTAAATATATTTGCTTGCTCATCCGATATTTCTTGCTATTAACTGGTGAGAGCAGTGACTTTGGGAAGACCAATACAGATGGAGAAAAGCAGATGTTTTGAAGATCATAAATCAACAAATGCAACATTTGCACAGAGCAGTTTACCAAAGGATTTTGACTTGCTCATTACAATGTCTGTGCTGACATTTGACTCTTTGAAGATGGGGGTTTCTACCCAAAGACCGAAGGCAGAGCAGAAAGCAGCAGGGAAAGATGCCTGGAGATGGCACATGGCTTTTGCTACTCCAACTGCAGGTCTCTTCCACTGATCCCAGAGCCCCGTGGGCAAGGTGGGAGCACACGGATGGACCCTGCTCGTGGTACATAGCCACTTCTCTGCCCTGTCAAGCACCTTCTTGACTATCTGAGCATGACTTTCCCCATGCGTGTCCTCCCCTGACTTTGGTGGGGATCTCAGCCTGAAGGATCCTCACTGAACCCCTGTTCTGTGCTCATCCCCTCCCAGCTAATCCTGAAAGCATCCAGTATTGTGCTGGAGATGTCTACAGGAACTGGTAAGAAACATCTCATCACTTGTGCCAGCATGGAATGGGTTGTGCTACCTGTGAGGAAGCAGAGCACCAGGGAGGAAGGCTCTTACCTTTCCCACAGGTTCTGCCTGCTCCAGCTTTTACACCGCAGACATCAGCCTCACCTTGCAGATGCCCTCGCTGATATCTGCAGCCTGCCAAGGATACTATGCAAAGAGGGGTCCAGGACTGCTTGGGACTCACCTGGATCGCAGGGGACCGCAGCATCTGGCAGTGATTTTACTAAAGCTAGCTCACCAACAGCAATGCTTCAGGAATTAATAGAGCCAGGCTGGCAGGATGCAGGGACATCACCCATTTAGTGTCATATTGTGCGACTTTTAATTACTGGGGGAATATGGAGTCATGTAATGATTACAAGAACAAATACTTAAAGTGTGTGGAAATTAACTGAGCCTTGGCGGTAATTAAGCTTGAAGATTAATCAGTCCTTAGCACATAACATCCTTTGCAGGCTAGCCACTGTGTGCGGATGAGGGATGACCAGGGATGCCTGGGCTGCAGACCCCAGCCCTCCTCTCTACCGCACTGCTGCGGGCATGGGGTGGGCAGGGACATCCCAGCTCCTGGAAAAGGGTTTCTCTGAGCCCCAGCACTGGTTGGGTCACCCACTTTGGATTCCTTCCCTCCCTCCCAAGCCTTTTACAGCAGGAGAGCAACACTTCCACTGCAAACTAATATTTCCCTAGCCCAGTAAATAGCTCTCCAGGAGTCTTCCATAAGTACTTCTAATTTTCTTCCCCTCTGATGACTTACAAGGGCTGCATTCAATTAACAGTAGTATTGATTTTTCTGCAGCTGACTGGCAGGCTGCTGCCTGTCATTAGGGAACCCATCACTTTCCTTCCTAGTGTGGGCAGGGTGCAGGCAGCAGGGAGCCCTGGAGAAGTGATGCAGCAACACCCAGGGGCACAGCAAGTGGATTTATGGGTGCAGTCTGTGCTCCCTTACCCCAGCATCACATCCTATAGATCCCTTGGGCAGCTCTTCCAAGTTGGATTTTGGACATTTGGGTTTTCCAAGAGTTTTATCCAAAGCTTTGCAAGGGGCTGGTAGGTTACATATAGAGGCACATGTATTCAATCAGAGAGCATCTATAGAGCAAGAAAGATCCTGGAGCAACTTTTGGCCACATAAAGCTGCTTGCCTGGGTAGCTGGGAGGCTTTCCATGGCAGGTCACTAATTACATCCCCTGTATTTAAACTTCTCCCTGTGCTTCCAAGGGGAAATGCCACCCCTGCCCTCGGCTGGAGCAGTGCTGGAAAGAGATAGCACTCATGGGTTATTCCGTAAAGCCCACAGAAGCCTTTACCTCCTTCCTCTTCATCTGGGCTCTGCAAAACCAAGCCCTCCTGATTGCGTCGGGGATCCAGTGTTAAGCAGGACAGTGCTTTGTGAAAACAAGGATTAATCCAGTTTTGTGGAAGTGCAATTGCAAAGCCCATGCTTGCGGCTCTGCTGAGCAGCAGAGAGGAAGGCAGCTGTCATGCTAACCACAGCTGCTTTAAAGAATAGAATCCCTTTGAAATCAGCACCCTTTAATTGCATTATCTCTTGCTGACAGCTTCAAGTCGGCCACTGGTGATCAAAGGGACACAGACAGGGAGGGAAGGCGGAAACAAGCCCTCGGTTGAGTCCCATGCTCCTAATACTGAAGAGCACAAGGGTGTCTCTGCTGCAATGGGGCTGACCTGGTTCCAGGGGACACCACTCGGTCCCAGTGCAGCTTGTGGTGCCCAATTCTCCTCAGCATAGGGGTCCCTGGGAGTTACCTGCAAAGGGACAGGGACCCCAGCACCCCACTCCGCATGGTCTCAGCCCTGGTTTTGCACCAGCTGCTGCTTGATTCTCCTGGGATGCTCCACACAGCTCGGGAGAGCATCATCCATCAGAGCAGCAGGTCAGCCTGGAGACAGCAGACAGGGTGTATTGGCTCTGCACCCTTTCCAACTGTCTCATGTACCCTACAAAGGAGGACAGGGACTGGGACGAGCCAAGAATGGCCACTACAGATGAGGGAACATGAGTGACAGTAGACAGAGCCACTCAAACCCACTGAGACCCAGCACAGCTCTAACACTTCCAACATATCGCCGCCAGCCACAGACCCCAGCCAAGCCTGAAAAAGGAGGAGAACACTTGGGAAACACCTCACAGTGCTTCACACAGAACCTCACAGCAAAAATCCATCCACAAGAACCCACGATGTTTGCTTCATATAGAGTTACTCTGCCCCATGACCAAATGTGATCTTCAGGGACTCTAGCTGAGGAGATGACACAGGTCAGTTTTGATACAGGATCAAGTGAAGGGACTTGAATGCACTTTAGGGGTAATTTATAAGGAGCAAAAGGTGATAAACTTGTTGTCCCTGATTTCCTCTTCCTGAAAATTGAGACAACCTTCACCACTCAAGCCCAACTCAGCACATACACAAACCCAAGGCTGTTTTGGCGTGCTGGGGCCATAAGCTCCTATCTTCTGCAGTCTCTCCAAGTGACAGCCCTGGAGTCACCAGCCAGATGGCCGATCTCAAACACAAGATCCCATCTGCAGCGCCTGCTGCCAGCACACACAAATGTGTTGAAGTTTCTCTCTGATCTGCTGCAGCACAGAGTCACCATTGCCTGAAATTACTGGTTCTTTTAATACGAGAATGGCCAAGAAAATCATCAAATGTGAGTGATCACCTTTCAGTCACTGGCTATAACAGTCCTAACACACTCCTCTCTGGGTTACTGCTGTCCTCCTTGCACACTTGGGTACCATCCAGCCTCAAAATGACAAAATCCTCAGCACCAAGGTAAATTATACTCTTTCAGTGGTTGAAATGATGTTACTTAAAAGGCAAGACCATGCACTCATGCTGCCTGTGCAGAGTTAGCTCACGTGTGCATGCAGTATGGCACAGCACAGCCTCTAATTGCAGGCTCACTTACGTTATTTTCCATCATAGGCGCAGAAGAGCCTCGTAAGGAAAGCGAGAGAGAGAAATGGAAGTGATGATGGGAACAGGGAGGCACAGGTACCCCAGTGCCTGTTGAGAGCAGCCACAGCAGGAGGCAGAGGTGGGAATCAGAGGTGAGAGCTGCCAGGATGCACTGTGGCTCCTGTGCTGGCTCTGGTGACATGGAACAGGGCAGTGCGACTGATGCATGTCACGGTCCTGCTACCCACTGCTCATGCATCAGCTGTGATTCCACCTGAGCAAAACCTACATTGACTTCTCCTCTGTAGAAGTTGTCCCAAGTGCTGCCCCTTGTTCTTTTCACCTCTGCCCCTCCACATTCACAGACAGAATGGGTTGTGTTGGAAAGGACCTTAAGGCTCATCTAATTCCAACCCCTGCCATGGGCAGGGACACCTTCCACTACAGCAGCTTGCTCCAAGCCCTGTGTCCAACCTGGCCTTGAACACTGCCAGGGATGGGGCAGCCACAGCTTCTCTGGGCACCCTGTGCCAGCGCCTCAGCACCCTCACAGGGAACAGCTTCTGCCCAAGAGCTCATCTCAGTCTCCCCTCTGGCAGGTTAAAGCCATTCCCTTGTCCTGTCCCTACAGGCCCTTGTCTAAAGCCCCTCTCCAGGTTTCCTGTAGCCCCTTTAGGCACTGGAGCTGCTCTAAGGCCACCCCTTAAGAAACCTTCTCTTCTCCACAGGGGCCTCTGGGCTCAAGCGCACACTGAAGCCAGACCATGGGGATCTTCTCATCACCCAATACCCCCAAGTCCTCTTCAGGGCTGCTCCATTGATTCTTGGTCCCGCCTATGTTTGTGCTTGGGATTGACCCAAGCCATGTGCAAGACCTTGCATTTGCCCTTGTTGAACTTCTTGAGGTTCGCACTGTCCCACCTCTGAAGCCCGTTCAAGTCCCTCTGGATGGCACAAGTCCACATCACTTCAAGTGATGAAGCACATCACTTCAAGTTGCTTTAGCTATCATTTTTGCAGGCCTTGGCATGACAGCCACATTAGGGTTAATAAATGTTTAAAGTCCCTCAAAGCAAAGGGAAATGTCTCTTTAGCAAACCAGCATGTCATGATAGGGAGGTCTTGCAGCAGCATTCAGGTGGATGCGATGTGTGCATCAGGGCACAATGAGCATTTCAGGAACCAACAGTTTGCTTGTGTTTTATTCTAAGCCTTGCTCGACTCCAAGGCTGAACAGATCAGCCCTGGATTCCAACCAACAACCACTTTCACAGCTACTCAAGAGATATGGGCACAAAGGACATGTCGGCGTGGCAGAAAGCGTAGCCCATGCACCTGCTCCTGCTCCAGCCACGAGTGAGTCTCACCTTGAGTTCCACCACAGACACCCTCCATGCTAGTAGCTAGGAGGCACCCTGCAGCACTAGCAGCTGGGAGAGGTGTTATAAGAAGCCCCCAAAATCATGGTAAAATCAGAAATCCCAAAAGGATTCCAGACACGGCAAACAACAAGACTGTGGAAGTTCTGCCTGAGCCCCATGGGCTCCATCACCCCCACAGAGCAGCTCAGCCCAACACCCCAGAGCACACTGGGGTTCTTTTGCTCCTGCAATCCCCCTGAGCCATTCCATAGGGTCTTAATGGGGCATTGGCATGGCTGACTGACCTGTCCAGAGGGAATCGTGCTTCATCCCCTTTGTGGAAGTCAGTGCTATTCTCCAGCCTGGCCAGGATGTCCATCTTCTTCATCAGCATCTCCAGCATGTCGCTCATCCGCCGCAGCACCCCTCGGGACTCCAGTGCACCCATCACTACAGGTACACAAAGAGCAAAGTGAGACACATCACAGGCTGGGCACTGCTCTGTCATACCAAGAAAATCCCACTCCCTACAGCTTCAGCCCCAAAGCTGCCCGTGGTCCTGTGCTCCCAGTCCCACTTATGAGATCAGGGGGTTATGGACAATCTTGGTACACTGCTGTCCTGATATTCTCTCCCTGGCTTTGCTAACAGACCCACAGCCCCATCATCCTGCCCAAACACAGGTTATTCCCTGCCTGTGCCCACATCCAGCTGGGCTGCTGCAGCTCCTGATAACCAGTTCTGGATCCAGCTTCCTCCCCTGCCTCTCCAGCATGAACTCCCAACTTGTCCACCAGATCCAGCCTGTCCTGCATGCTCACAGGAGAGCACTTCATTCTCAAATGCAAACCCCAGCCTTTCATGTTGAACTTCCATTTTCCACCCTCAGAGACCCACCCAGCCCGACATCCTGCCTTTGCCAGCAGCCTGCCAGGGATGCTCAAGCAAAAGCAAAGAGGTGGCTCTCCCCCAGCACATCCTCCCAGCAGAACTGGATCTTCCTGTTGCAGGGAATTTCTTTACTGCCCACATCTGCTACAGCGTGGGTGCCCCAGCACTGGGTGTAGCTCTGCCTCAAGCATTGCATCTCTGCAAACCCCTCATAGCAGGAAAGGCCCCCAGTTCCCAGCCCCATTTAGCACTCTGCTTCCTATGGGTTTGCACAGCACCGATCCACTGCCGCGTTGAAAGTGCCGGAGGATACATGAGCTGCAAGCTCCCAGTTTAATGTGTGGTCTTAGCGACAGGAGCCCCGAGGCTGAAGCCAGAGAACAGAAAATAAAGCTCCTGTTTCATCTCAGCGCTGCTCATTTCACACTGGTAATAACTTAATCAGTGCATAATCCCCTGAACTTCTCCCGTTTTGCTTATCTCCCCCATTCCACTCACATGTGCTTTTCAGAGGGCAGCACACATTTAACTGCTGGAGCAGCAGGAGCTGGGCAGGTGGTGCTGGACCTCAGCAGCTACGGGGAATGAGGGGCACATCACACATCTCCAAAGAGATGCCAAAACAGATCATGCAAAGCCAGAGGGTGGCTGTATCCCCTCCAGCACCCTGCACCCAGCTCAGCCCTGACAGTGGGATGGAGTGGGGCTGTTCCCAATGGCACCATGTCCCAGGGTCAGCCCCAGCACAGGATTCCCCTTACCATAGGAGTCAACTCAAGCTGCTGAGCCCATCAAACAGCACAAAATGTGAGCTCTAGATGGGTTTGGTGTCCAGATGAGAGTGATGTGTATGTCTATGGTGACAGCTCCTGCTGCCACAGAGATGCAGCCCCAGCTCTCTCCCCACTCTCTCAGTAAATCACAACTAACTCCAGCTCCAGATGCTGCACTTGGTTCTCCAGCTCTATGGAGGGGTCTGCATCAGTACTACAAACATAAGGGCTTTAGGTTTTGAGTGAGACAGAGACTGTGCATTCCCCATTGCATGGTCCTGTGCCAGTGGGTCAGTCAGGAAAAGGATACAGCTTCTAGAGCTGCCCAGAATCACCCCATTTCCATGGATGAAGTGGTACCCCTGGCCTAAGGATCTGGATTCCAGCTTGTTGGGGGGAGGAGGGGAGGGGGGATTAGGCCATGCTGGTTTTCCAGGAAGAGCATAGAATCCCAGAGTGGCTTGGGTGGAAGGGACCTTAAAGCTCCCCTGGTTCCAACCCCTGCCATGGACAGGGACACCTTCCACTAGAGCAGCTTGCTCCAAGCCCCATCCAACCTGGCCTTGGAGGTGCCTTGAACATCCTTGAAGATGCAAGACCATGCCTGGGAAGGCAATGAGGAGGACTGAGAGCTGCTGCTGCTGCTCAGGGCTGGGCTGTCACCCCAGTTTGTAGCAGGGCTGCATTGGGTTAATCACAAAGGCCTGTTTAGTGGTGCAGCTCATTTGAAATGGAAATGGCTGCTTGAAAAGCCTGGGCAGAGGAACAGCTCTGAGCCCTGATTAAAACCCAGACACAGGCACTGAGCTCATCCCTGCAAAACAAACCTGGGGGGCCATGTGGAGATGAGTCCTGTGAGCCCATTCAGCCTAATGCTGCTTGGGCAGGGGGATGAAGGAAACAGGCATGGAGCTACACAGGACTCACATTTCCAACAGCAGCAGTGAGCTGATGTCCATGAAGAGCACCCAGGGGTGCTCAACTGCATCCTTACCACCCAGGAAAAGCTCCCCAGGCACTGTCCTATACAGCTCAGTGAGGAGCAGGCAATAGAGATTTCCTCCTGCTTGGGCTCCATCCACACCCGAGGCAACCCAGCCAAGGATGCCTGCTCGAAGTCCTCACTATGGAGGCACGGCTGGCAGGACAGCTCTGCTCCCAAATCACTAAGGAGGGATAAGGATATTCCCACTTGGAATGAAACACTTTCTCCCTGGATCCCAGGCTGCAAGCCCCAGCCCCACAGCTGATCATTGCTCCCTGGTTCTCCTGCTGCCTTCACTGAAATTTCCCCTCGTGTCACTGCCACCATCCAATTTCCCAGCTGGTTTCCAGCAATTCCAGGATGCTTTTCAAAGCTCTGAGCTTTGCTGTCAACAGCGAGCGGAGATATTCCTTCTCCAATAAAGAAATGAAAACCCAGCCCCAATCCTAAGTAAAAAACAGTAATAAAACCAAAACACCTCAGCCTTCCCTGCGTTATCTTCCCAAGCATGCTGCAGAGAGCAGAGCAGTCCAGGCCACGGCTCCCCCCAGCCCTCCCCTCGCTCCTGGAGATAAAGTTGAAGCCCTTCATCAGAACCTCTCTTTTTCAGTTCTTGGTCTTTACTGCTGTTGTTTTTGTTGTTCCAGAAGCTTAAGGGGGATAACAGGAATGAGTTGACATTTTTGGCAATGATTATTACATCTCTAGGTAAGTGTGTCTCATTAAAGCCGAAAGAGAGGAGGAGAAGTGCTGAAGTGGCTCTTTTAAAACTAGGATTAATATGTTAACCCGCAGCAGAGACCTGGACACCCGGAGAACGGCTGCTTTGGGGTGCGATGGGGATCCAGAGGATGGCAAAGAGCCCGGCCAGTACCCACAGCTCCCCCACTGAAAGCAGTGACAAAGATCCACAGCAGGCTTGCAACCCCCACTGCAGGCAGACAGGGTAAGGCCAACCCCAACCCAAGAGCATGGAATAGCCCTGAGAGCCCCTTCTTACATAGCAAGCAAGCTGCTAATCATAAAAGAAAAATATCCTCATTGCCACTGATAAGCAGCTACGATGGGCAAGAAAATCCAACGAAAACTGATCAACGTTAATTGGAGTTTGCTAAAGTAGGACAGGTTTCTGACAGTTTTCCTGATTGGCAGCCACTCTTTAAAGGCAATCACTGAACCTGATGGAGGTTTTCATAGCAGCACTAGGAAATAATGATTGCAATCAATCATATCTTACTGGATTTCATGAGACATGCTGGTAAACACAGCAGAGGGAGGAGAATTATTTATGGTGCTTCAGAAGAGCATACAGCTAAGTAATTGGATGAAATCAGAGGAAAAAAAAAAAGCATCCCCTAAGGGTGATGTCTAGAGGAAGAAGAAATGGTTTCTCAGTGGAACCAGTGGCACAGTCAACAGCCCATATGCTCAAATTTGGTCAAAACCCAAGAGAATTCTCTAATGATGCACTTGTCTTTAAAATCCCTTCCTGGACAAAAACATCCCTAGGCAGGCATCCCAACCCCTGTCACTGAAGCCTCCAGGAATGGGAGCCAGGACAGAGACCGGGTGAGCTTTGCTGCATGTGCAGACCTGGACACAAGCACGAAGTTCAATGCCAGATGCCTCAGGGCAAGTATGCAGCAGTGAAGAGAGCTGAGAAAGCAGCATTTCATTCCATGAAGCATCTCCAGCATGGCCATGGCCTGGGGACTCCCTGCAGGCAGTCCGGCACTGCTGGCACCAGTGGAGATGATGTGAAGCGGTGCTGGCAAAGGCCAGGCTGTGTCACAGGAGAAGGAGCAGATGGGAAGGAATTTCCTTGCTCAGGCATCGTGGTTTAGGGTGCTGAGCATCCTCCCCAAGCCACCCCACCATCACTCACACTGGAAGCCATCTCACCCAGCACTTCACGAGCATGGCTGGAGCGTGCAGGATGCCACCCTGTCACATGGATTTATACGGACACTAAGGCTGAGGTTTTCAAATGGAGCTAAAACCCCTCAGAAGGTACGAAAAGCCCAGCACTTTGGGGCACGTTCCCATTAGCCACTTGGACTGATTCCAACCTCCTTGCCCTGCATAGCTAGACCTTGAGGGCAGCTCCCCATCCCCAGGTCACTCAGCTCTCCTGCTCGAGGGGTCCCGCTTTACTCAGCTTCATGACGAGAAGATAGGGAAGAGAAACACACAGTAGATACGGTGTTTGAACTGCACACTGCTGCCCAGTCTAATGCATCCTTGGTCCTTTCCTCCTAGTGGGTGCAGGCAACCATCACAAACTGTACGAGGGGAGGAAGACCAAGGCTCCACAGACCAGTATGGAGAGCACCACAACATCCCCCTGACATTTAAAATGCAATTCTACACTGTATCTATCACCAGTATTCATACATGTCTGATTTGTTGTTGATTCCCCCCTCCCACTCCTCAAACATAACTCATATCCCTGCCTGGCTGCCTGTTAACAGCCGAGTGCTCTGTTACAAGAAGGGAATTTGCTCAGCAATGGTAAGACATTACTTATGTCCATTGAAAATACCAGCTGAATTAATTTCACTCTAAAGCACATTTGCTTTGCTGTGGTTTTCTCCTTTAAAGGACAACTCCAGGCTGCTTGCACCCCCCAAAAGGACAATCAAAGGTTTCTCACAGAAGGAACTGGACTCACAGCTCGCCACCCTGCTCCTTGGGTGGCTGGGACCTAGGGCTGGCCTGGGGGCACCATTACCTCAAGGGGAGCCCCATCCTCCCAGGAGGACCCCAGCCCAGCACCTCCCAGTTCCAGGGAGCAAAGCACCAGCCCTTCACTTCTCTTCCCCTCCCAAACTCCTCTATTTACTTTCACTATTGATTTTGATTCAAACAGATTAAAAGACCAAAGAGCCAACTAGCCACAGGCTCCGGCTAACCCTGACACATAATCCATTACAATCACAGCCCAGGGACCCAGCACTAACTAGCAACAAGAAAGCCCAAGGTCAGGCTTGGCTTAAGCTGGCCTCTACCTCCCATCTCCATCCCTCTGGCACTCACTCTGGGGATGCTGCTCCAGGGATGGACAGGGTGCTGCTTCTGTGCCTGTGCCTCCTGAAGGCATCCATTCACAGCCCATTGCTGCCTACAGCAAACGCATCCACATTTGCCATTAAACTGCTATGGATTTATGATTCTAAGTTATACAGAAAAAATACAGACCTGCTTAGCCAATGCCCAACACAAAGAGCACAAGGAGACACACAGGGAGCTCTCACAACAGCAGCATCTGGGGGTGCCCCAAGAAGCAGACCATGAAGTGAACACTTAAGTACAGCTCCAGCTACACCATCGAGCTGCTACTGAGCCACTGGGAAAGGCTGGCAACAGAGCGGTTCC
This sequence comes from Forpus xanthops, assembly GCA_032466535.1. Classification (NCBI taxonomy): domain Eukaryota; kingdom Metazoa; phylum Chordata; class Aves; order Psittaciformes; family Psittacidae; genus Forpus; species Forpus xanthops. Next base: position 17,983 of record JASSUY010036660.1, read on the forward strand.
CTGGTAATCAGCCAACTTCAGCAGCCTTAAGTCATCAGCTGGTAGATTATGTCCCACTGCCTGATATCATCTACCCCCTGGATTCATCCATCCCCTCATCACTGCTGCACAATCAGCAGCAAACACGCAGCCTCAGTGCTGTTTCTCTCCCTCTCACTGCATCCAGGAGCAGGCAGAGCCCATCATGTCCTGCTGTGCCCTGCACAGCCAGCTCTGGCACCATGGGGCCAGCAGCTGTGTGCCACAACCCACCCAGGCTCCTATCACAACCATGCCATGGGCTCAAGAGACCCCCCCCAGCTTCCTTACAACCAACACACCACAGGATGGGGAACAGTGTGCTGAAGTCCCCTGGCTGAAAGCGAGTACCATCTGTGCCATGGCATTCATGTTGTCCAAACTAGCAACAGCAGATGGGAAGCAATGCTGCTCAGCCACATAAACCACTTCCACAAGTGCCATGGCACCCCTACAGCCAGACACTGCTCTGGCCACCCTGCTCTCAGACAGCCATGGCAAAGCCATATCCCTGGGCTCCGTGCCCCAGCACACAGCAGGTCCTGCCCCATGGAAGGATGATGCTCCAATGGCTTTCATGGAGGAGGTCAGTTAGAGAGAGGCCAGAGAAGTCCTGAGCAAAGCTCAGCCTCCACCCAAGGTCCCACCAGCCATCCCCCAGCCTGGACAGAGGGTGCCAGCCCCATGTCCCCTTACCAGCTCCAGTGGGTCCCACCATAAGGGCAGCACTTTGGCTGTAGGTCCCCATGCTGAGCTGCAGAAGGGGCTTCTGGCACTTGTCCACCCCATGCAGCTCTCCTTGCCCCACCACTTCAATGGAAACACCTGTAAGAGCAGGCTGCAGCTCTGTCTCTGCCCTAACACACATTTGCTCCCTATTTCCATATAAATAGGGAAAAGCAGGAAGCCCAGGAATACAAACAGAGGCATTCACAGACAGGAAGGGTTCATTGCTGCAAGGGGGAGCGCAGGGCTGTTCCACCAACTTTTATTACTTCTTACCATCACACACACGTAAGAGAGCTGGTGTCCCCTGTGGTACACGTGGACAGGGCCTGCCACAGGCCATCACTCTGCAAGTGAGCAAAATGATCTCAGTCATGGTCTCCTCTTCCAGCACCCCCAGGAGATGGGCTGGTGGAGAGGAGATGGATGCACACAACCCCAGCACAAGCTTCTATTTATTTTATTGTCTCTTTTAACCCATCTTTTTCCTCCTCATCATCCCCCATCACTTGTTTTCTTTCAAAGTACCAGCAGGGTATTTTTAGTTGCTCCCCTATTGCCAGCCAGCACTATTTTAAATTGCATTTTAAAGCTGTTCTGCAGTGCTCCAGGCACCTCACGCTGTAGACTGACGCTTTCAAAGCACAAGATTAACGTCAAGTTTAAATTGCTTCCTAAAACACAAGTGCTCCAGCACAGGCTGGCTCAAGGGAAGTTGGTGACAGCAAAGCCCTGAAGACACCAGTGCCCCCGGGGCAGAGCTGGATCCTGCAGTAGCTGGATGCTTACAGCTTTGAGAGCAAACAGGAACCCAGTTTTGCAACTCGGACCCCCAGCTCCAGGCAAGGAGCAACACACACCAATCCCAGAGCACCTCCACAGACCCCACAAGCCAGGGACCCCTCCAACATTAACCCTCGACTCTGTCTTTATAAGAGAGGTGCCTCTCCATGGGTATTCATCTCAAATAGTTCTTGTTCTTCTAGTACAACCCCAGTAGTTCCTCTGGTATAGGGGAGATTTAGATTAGACCTAAGGCAGAAGCTCTTCCCTGTGAGGGTGCTGAGGCACTGGCACAGGGTGCCCAGAGAAGCTGTGGCTGCCCCATC
>JASSUY010036661.1:0-12922 GCA_032466535.1 Forpus xanthops
GTGGGAGGTGTCCCTGCCCATGGCAGGGGGGCTGGAACTAGATGATCTTAAGGTCCTTTCCAACCCTAACTATTCTACGATTCTATTATTTTCTGTAGAATATCTGCAAACGGGGACATGGTTTATTTTGCTACAGGTAACAGCTAAGCCTGCAGTGCCTCGTGTTTTCTTCTGAGAACTTTCTTCGTCCTAGGATGCTGTTATAAAGTCATTTATGTCAGTTATGGGGAAGAGTCAGTAAAAAATAGGCAAGAGGAGTCACTATTGCCATATCTGCCCTAGCACATTTCTGACATTTAAATAAGTACAGTAAAATTTAAAATTCTTTTTACAGAAGTTTTATAATTCTGCTGCATTTTAGATCAGTTCATTTAACATTTAACTTACCAAACTTTGTATTAAATATCTCTTCTACTTGCTTTCTTAGCCTTGTGATCCTGATGTTCCAATCTTCTTTCTCTGAAAACCAGATATATGCCAGAATATTACCCAGTTCTAGATAAAGAGATTCATTCAAACACATTTAACACAATAACTTGTAAAACTATCAACACAATCACAGTCAACAAGGCCACATAATGTAGAATGATTATTAATGACAGCTTAAATGATAAACGTAACTCCTTCTACATAATGGAAAAACTGTTCAAATGTAGTTACATATTTCAGTCATTGGCCCAAGCAGGAGAACCTTGATCTTCAGAGCCTTTAAACGCACGAGCAAATTATTCTAGTGGCTTTTACAAACTGGAATTAATTCATCATGGTGCATAGTAACACTCTTTAGAACAGAAGATAAGCTTTAAGGACCGCTTTGCTAAACATTTTGATTAGCATTAAAAAAAAAACAAACATCTTCACTCCTGTTCTCTATTGTAAATAAAAGCCAAGTATAGAAGCACTAAGCAGAGAAGAAAGCACACTAGCAGCAATAAAAAGCACTCCTTTTCTGACAAACAGCATCAGAGCTCATTACTTTCTTCATCATAACCCACAAGTAACAGTTATCTGCTCCTGAGGTAAAACCAGAGTTGTGGAAAGCATGCATGAAGGAAGCTATACAGGATTTTTTTTGTTTCCAAATCATATTTAGGATTAACAAATTACCTGACCTAGTTTATTTCTAGCTTCTAGGATTTTCGAGGCAAGATGCACTAATATTTTTTGCAGTCTGGCCTACTTGTGATAGATTTCACAGCTGCTTAACACCTGCACATGTGTTCATACTGTTCACATGCGCTCTTACCAACAAAGGAATTAGACTGACTAATGTACTTTAAAAAATTAAAATGTTGTTCACACACGATCTAGTGAGGGCACAGGATTATGACTTTGCAACAGAGTAATATTTTGCTTTAAAAAAGACCTAATATTCTTTAGCAACAGTAAGATAATATCTGCAATAAAATACTCAGCCACTGACTGGGAAAAAATGTTTTTCACTGGGATCTATCCCAAGAGACCGTTTGTTGTGTTTGCCTGGACCTGGATAAGCTCTGTGGGGATGGTAATACCAGGCTCACTGAGAAGTTAGTGAAAAATACAGTGAAATAATTAGTACAAAAAGAAACATTATTCTGAACATGTGAACAGCCTGAGTTTCAAGAATTGTGATCGTTGCACATCAGTTCTTTCACAAAGAGGATTCTGTTAGCTAGTTTTTTTACTGCTATCATTGACACATGCTGTTATTAATTCATTGTCAAATCTGGTAACAATCGGGATTTTGGCAACAAACCTCATAAAAAAAAAAAAAAAAACAAACCAACCCCAATGCTGCCTTCTCATTCTGCTCAACATTTGTGCCAAAAAGCCATCCATGCCCATAATGATCAGTTTATTCTTTTCAGACCTCATGAAGAGCATGTCAGCACACTCAGCATGGAAGGGTTACTACTTGAAAACTGTTGCAGTGATCCAAATGTGTTTCCTTACCAAACCCTTCCATTCCCACTTGGAGACAGCACCTGTCTTACCTGAGGTGTTCAACCTGGGCTGAATAACTTCATTTGAAGTGACAGTTAGAAGCTCTGGCCTGCAACCAGAAAACAAATAATCTGCCCATTCTTGACATTAATTCAATACCATTACTTATCCTGAAAAGAATGGAGAAGTTTGTGTTTTTCTATTACGTATTTCACACTCGTGAACATGCTACAAAGATATTTTGGAAGACTTGCCCAGATTGCATCTATCCACTTTGTAATGCAGAATGTTTAACCTGCCTATTTGGTAACTAGAAACTGAATGCTTCATGACTTAATGAAGCCAAGTGCTTGATGACAAGAAGGAAGTTTTGCTTGGCCTTTTTGTTAAAATAACAATCCAACCAACCAAAACACCACAACCCCAACCACAAACATGTTCACGCATTAAAACAAACATGTACCTTTTGATCACAAATTTTATCCTGCTGCCCACTCGAATGATTTTTTCTAGGCGACGGATTCCATACCAGGAGGGACTCCAAAAGGGGAGGTTCTCTGGCAGCCCTTCAACATAGAGGTCAGTAGGATGGGCCACGAATTTCTGGTACGGAACAGCTGTAGGCTCAGTGCTCCCCAAGGCCTCGGCTGTTAGAACAAAATACATCAGTAACTGGACAGTTTGGCCTTCAACCTTTACTAAAAGCTAGCTAAGCTTTCTTCAGGCTGTTGTAATCATTATCCTGGGACAATGCAGGATATCTAAACCCCCCAGAGTCCAAATCTCGGCACATCAAACCCATAAAAATCTACCCTATTGTATCATGTTGCTACTGGGCAGTCCCAATGCTAACTGAAGATTACTGGGTTCCTCACTGGGACATAAAACAATGGTTTTCTCTGAAGGTTTTAATTTATTATACAGTATCATGTAACATTTTATTCTAGCTCTTCTGAAGTTGACTATTTTTCTTATATTGGAGAGAATGTGAAAATTCACCCAGAAGTGTTCTAACACTGATATAACTAAGTAAATGGTTGGTTTGTTCCCCAAAGGAAAAACGAACCAAACAGGATGGAATTGAGGGCAATGAGAAGAGTTGAACATACAATACATACTTTTTTAAACTATGAATTTACCTGGTTGCATAAGCAGTAAAGAAATACATTGTTCTTCACGCAACTGCCAGGATTGTAAATATTTGAAAACACTGATCAAAGGTCTCTTTCATTTAGATGGTCAAAGAAAATAAGGAAAGCAACCTTCAAGAAATACAAAGCCAGAAAAGAAAATAATAATATTGAACTCACCAAACTTTTTACAGAAGAGTTGATCTACCTTCTTTCTCAGTTTGGTGATTTTATCATACCACTCCTCTCCCACTGTATTTCAGAGTGACACAGAACAAAACCAACATTCCCTATCATTTTGGTTGTATTTTCAGTCATTCAGCTTACAGCATGCACAAACATCCTGCATTTCCCAATAACATAGAAAATACTATGCGGAAGAAGTATGGATTCAACTTGAAACTAGGAAAACCTAGCTTATGCTTCTCCAGCCATTCCTGAACCAAACCATTACTGCTTGAAAGGCTTGTCCTGGAGCCAATATCAGCCTTCTCAGAGTGTCAGAGCTGAGGCCATTTTATAAACTCTTCCTGACAAGCCTACTTCTCACAGGAATGCAAATGCAAATTGTCTTTCTTCTGCCAACCAAAATACAGCTTCTGTACTCATCCCATTCCCTTCCTCAGAACACAAGTTAGCAGGGGCTATGGACAGACCAGGACGTTGGACATGAAGCTACAAGGAGCTAAAAGCAGGGGCTGGTGCTCCACATCTCTCTCCTGAGATGGCTGCAGACACAAGGAGCAGCAGAGCTACTGGAAAAGAGGGACTCTGAACAGGGAAAGGAGGCTCAGACAGCTCCTGTCTTCTGATCTCTATGATAGGATCAACAGCTTTCACAGGTGTTCTCTCAGAAATAATGCAAAGCACACACATGACTATACTATCATTACAAGCTAGTGAAGACAAGCAACAGAGTGACTCTTCATAACACTGTGCCACTAAAATGAATTACTACAAGTTCTCTTAGATACAGGGGTTTTGTGGGACATGTAGTGTACCTGCTTTGTCTTAATAACCAGTATAACCATATCAAATACAACAAAAGCAACAGAGAAAAAGGCTAATTTTAAAACCTACATAAGAGTACAGTTAGGCTTATGACTCAGTCATCAATCTACTTACTATTTCTGTAGTCAAATTTGGTGCTCGAAGGAGCAGCAGGTTATTAAGCCTCAAGACACTAGGTGAACTTAAGCAGGAAAAGTTTAATTCCTACACACGTTAAAGTGAGACCCTCATGACATAATTTAGATCTGTAATGTTCACTTTAAGTACAGCCTTTGATACACTTTTTACAACAGAAGATTATGAGTACATAACAATATAATAGTGCTGCAGTAGTGCAGATACTACTATTTATATGCTTGTGTCCTTATCTGAACTAAGAGTTTCTCTGGTACTAGTAAAAATTCACAGTTCAACCAGGCTGAGGTTGCCAGTTAGTATTTTGGGGTTGGGAGCAATTTGTCTGCTCCCATTGGTTCAGGCACAGAAGCTTTCAATACTTGGTTTAACTGGACAACTAAAAACCACCCTGAAGCCCAAGAGACAGTGGAATACAACTGAAGAAAAAAAACAAGTCCAGAAAAGTAATTTACTAGTGATCATTCAAAGACACCATTATTTCAAAACTTGGCTTTTTGTCTTTCTGTACTGAACTTTTTTCTCCCATCTTGAAGGGAAATGAGTTCATAGCTGCCACTGTAGAGCACGCAGCTGCTGTAAAACTGGTTAGAATGCATCTTCTTTGCACTACTGTGTGAAAATGGAAAAATAAAAACTCCCATAATCCAAGCAAGTCAGATTCTACAATAATAAATGTTACTGTAGCCACTATGTTCATTACTGCATTTCAGTTAAATCTAATTTTGGTAAGTACCTCATATAAGCAATTATTCCATCATGCAGTTTTCTAGCCAGTAAACTCTACCAACTTTGCTTTTTCTCTATATCTCAACAGAGTAACACTTAGCTCATTGTTTTTCCTTCTGCCCAGATGAATCTAATCAGTTGATAAGAGCATTAGTAACACTGGCTCGGACAGTCAGGGGAAAATTGCTTTCATTTTGTAGCTAAAGGAGATGCGAAACAGGAGGAACTATTTGCAATGCGTTATTGGTAAAAATAAATGATAGTCACTATTATGATGGTTACCACTACAGACACCACCATGGAGACGAGTAACAGGAAATCATAGTGTACTTGTACAACTCACACATACCTCCTCCTGCAACGGGTTTGTCCACTGGCACATTTTCTCGTGTTGAATTCAAAAGCTCATGCCTAAAAGACGAAGGATACATGCTTCAGCAGTGACATACACTTCGATGAAAAAGAAGTTACAGCCTCAAGTTATCACTGAAGGATCAGAAAACCAAAACACAGGACATCACGATCCCCAACAATAAATTCCAGTTAACACTAAAGTGTTCTAGAGCTGGTTAAAACCCTACTGACAAGAACATTTTTCATGACCATTACCACATACAACTGAGACACAACATTTCATGTTAACATACGGATGACGTTAAAACTACCTCTTAAGCCTGAGATGCACTTCATTAGAAACAAAGATCCAAATCAAAAATTTAACTTCAAAAATTAAAATCTCAAAGCAGACATTTCTGTTTCCCAAATATATTGAGTTTTACTTACATGAAAACCACAAAAATTTAAAAATTCTGACATTTCTCACCGAGCTGAACTGCTTTTTGACAAGAGAGACAAAAGGTACATCTACTCTCATCTCTTCTGGTTATCTGTAGGCATTAGGATGACATATAGATGAATACATACATCTAAGTTTGAGAAGCTAGCATCTGCACTGAAGACAGCATGTACAAAGATGTGAACTTGACCGCCGCAACCAGCACATTGCTATTCGCTTCAAAAACACTTGGGTACAGCACTGAACAACAATAAAATGTCAGCTGTTAGTTGCAAAAGCTCTATTTAAGCTGTAAATGAAGCTTCTGTGGTGTGAAACATCACATCTGTCTGAAGTGAAGCACAATACTGTCAAAGGTAAATATCCACCCACGACCAAAGCTGCGGATCAGATTACCACAGTCATTCCCGAAGTACTGGGTCTCAAAGTGCTCTGCAGTTCTGAGATCCAGCAATCAGCATCTACAGGTGTCAGCAGCTCTCCCTGTATATCCTGAATTCAGGCCTGGTCCAGGCTCCCTTCCAATCCCACCTGCCTTTACAGAAGTAACGTCGGGGTTCTTTTAGAAAAGACACCCAGGGAAGAAAGGGGTAAAAGAGGAAGAAAGGTGTTCAGAGCATCTCATGGCCTCACTTTCAAGGCAGACAATACCCTGGCCATGCTTGCTGTGGCAGGCAGCGAAGCCCTCAAGCAGTTTCTATATACACCTAAGGTCCTCTCCCTTCACATACACTATCTGATCTACCTCCAGACACATAAACATATGGATCCAAGTAAATCACAGGAACCAAGTAGCTGTTTTGTCCTCAAGCCAGCCCTGGGAGGTGCTATATATAGACACAGCCACAGACACCTTGATACAGCATTCCAGCAAGAAAAAAAAAAAAGCACAAGCTGAAATTTAGGCCAGGATCCTCAGACAGCATAAAATATCCCCAAGTCAATGGCCTTCCACAAGTATCAGAGATTAAAATAGTACAAAGAGATCTGTCCATGACAAGAAGTCTGTATTATTGAAGAGACCTGTCTAGATCTCAGTCACCACTCAGTTTGGAAGTTCTGGAAAATAAAATAAAGCAGAGTGGATTTAGCAGAAAACAACGAGAAATACAGGCACACAAATACGAAATTCCTTACTTTTTAATCACAAACCGGATCCGCTCCTTTGCTAGAAGTATCCTCTCAAGACGGGGAATGCCGTAGGTGGATGGCCGCCTGAAGGGAATTCCTTCTGGCAGCCCTTCCACGTACAAGTCTTCCATATGTGACTGGAAGAGCGGGTATGGGATAGACACTGGACCTTTTGCGTTTATAGCTTGTGCTTCAAGAAAAAGGAATAAAATCGTTAGACTGGCTTATGGCTCTGTTCAAATTATCTATTTGATATCACTATGAAAAACATTAAAACCAACAACAGGCAATAACCCCCTCAACACATTTAAACATGCAACCATTCATTGAAGGGGGCTGGTTTTGGTTTTTAGCAAAATTACTCTAATTCACAGTAAACAAGGTGCAGACCTGCTTATATATGCAGATTTGCTTTTCCCTTTACCCTCTAAACATTTAATATCAGAGACTGCACCTGCTATTGCAAAGTTTAACATTATTTTGGTTTCATTTAACAGCACATGTTGACAGATGAAGTTATCTGGACTTAATTATAAACCAAGCATGTTTCAGTTCATTAGCTCTGATTATTGCTAGTCATTACTACTACTAGGTTACAAGAGTCAGTAATGCCTTGGAGGAGGGGCACATATCCCTTCTTTTGAGTGAACTCCTAAAGCTTTGGTGTATTTTACAAAGCCAAGGAATCACTAATGAAATAAACAGTATACTTCTAAAGCATGGCCCTACTAATGAAATTTTTGAAGTAAAGGAAAAACAAACAAGATTCACCTACAACTGGAAAATAACTTCAGTGTATTTCTCCAGGCTATAAGGACTGTATTCATATCAACACACCTATAAGGCTGGAAAACACAGGCATCATGGCTTGCAAATACCAAGAGGACTGTTTTCTTTATCCTCACAGGGGTATGTTAATTCCACAGGCCATACAACAACAACTCTCTATTACCATCTGACTGGTCTGCAAATAGTTTGGTACATTCTGTTGTTTTGTTCCAGCAATTAGATGCAAGAAACTATTTGAGGAAAGAAAAGCGAAGCTAAGGCCAATTTAAGTGTACATTGATGTGGCATTTCTGAAAGCAAAACTACCCACAGGGCACCTTTTCAAGTAATTTAAGGTAACGTGAAAGCAGCCTGTGGTTCTGACAGTGGTATATACAAAATGCTTATATTAACTCACAAATTCTTAAAAGCAATAAGAAACTGGATTTTAAAGGCATTTGAGTAACATACTCTTTCAAACACTTGGAAGCAGAACAGATCCTAGACATGTTTATCACTAAACAGGGAAGCTTTGAAAATACTGCAGGCATCCAAGTCTTATATTCTGATAATACTCTAAGAGGTCTGTGAAGACTCTAAGAACTGTGCTTCAAAACTAGACTAAGTTTCAACTGCCAAATATGCCAAAGATGGCCAAGACTGGAAAGAGAATCCTTACATACAGAGATGGACATGAACCTGAACATGACTCTTAGTAAATAGACTGAAGAAACCCTGTTCAAACCAGTGCCAAAGGAGCTGCAGAACAATCACTGAAAGAGATTTTGTGTATCAGTGTATCACACCAGTCCTTCATAAAATTAGATCTTTATTGCAGTCATATTCTTCTTCCAAGAAATGGGGGAAAAAAGTTATTTTCAGTCCTGAAGGCTGTTGTGTCAAGTGGTGAGAAGCATAACAAATTCAGCAGACAAGCCTCAGATTGGAAATGATAGTTTGTGAACTGCAGCTACAGGAAAAAGATCAAGGGCACCCAGATCACTACATAGCATCAACTAAAAACAGCTTCAGAGTAACAAAAATCCTGTCTGTTTAAATAAGTGGCTACATTTTTGCAAGTGGAAATCTTCATTTTGCTTAAATCAGCAAATATTCCAGCAAATACTCTTCAGACAGCCTAAGAACATGGTCAGCAGTGCAGTGAGGACTCTTACATTTGGAACCTTACATGTTTTACAATAGAAATCTTCTTAAATATAGCTTTTGTTTTTATAAATTACACTATATTTGTGAGCCACACTAAAAAGTAATCCCATTTAGTTTACATCTAAACACAAAACAAAAATCTATTTTCAGTTATGTCAGTTGCAATGGATGACAGTGACTGACACTGCTAGAACACTTTGGAGCTACAGAAACCACCAAATCTGAGCAGCATTCTAGGAATGCTGGATATCCATAACTCATTTCAGTAAATGGGAAATTACATGCCCATACAGACAGAAAGAATCTGATATGGAACTGGTTTGTGAATCAATGAAATGTTGCCATCCACAGGGAAAAAGGGGATAATTTAAGACCATATGGCCTGTTATGGAAAGTCAAGAACAGCTCTGTATTCAATGGACTCAGGAGATTTTTAGGCTGGTTATGTGCAAACACCAAAACCCAAATTAAAGCAATTTACCCAGATGATGCTCCTTTCTAGAGCATTTAAAATACTGTGAATCAGATTCTAAACTGTTTTTACTTGGTGTGAGTTGGCCTGTTTACATATCAGATGCTAGTCACACCCAAAACATGTAGTAACTTCAGATCACAAGTTCCATTACTAAAGCAATTCCACTTTTCACAGCAGAGAAGCACCACTATTTGTTTTGAAAGTTTTGATGATAGTTTTAGGCTGTGATATGTGGACACAAAATACAGCTAGGTGCAGCATCTAGAGACAAATTCCAAAGCCTAAGATGTATGCTTGTTTTTCTCTCCAAGAACCATTAACATATGATTGCTGCTTCACTGCAGATCAATCACAACCAGATAGAAAAAGTCCATTAGTATTCTCTCCCCAGAGCCATTTTAAAGGACCATTTCACTTAAGAACTTGCTGTAAATACAGAAAAAAAAGGCAGTTTGCTCAAATGTGAGTGCCCAAGACATGAGCATGCTGGAGCTCCAGGAAACCCAGCACAACTGAAAGATAAAGTTTCTCACTTAGGTGCCAATTTTGAAATCGCTCTGCTCATTGAAAAACCTTCTTTACCCAGATCTAAGTCTTCTGATAATATTTCACCCTTTGGTGCTGTCAGTAGTGGTGTGTTCCTGAACCAACAAAAGACGCATGTGATTTAGGTGTCAAAGGAGTAGAGGCAATTTCTTGGAAAGGAGTGCAACACATACCGTATTTTTTCTCAAACAGCTCTTCAACTTGCTTTCTCAACTCTGTAATTCGTGCATTCCATTTCTCTGAAAGGAAAAGAGGACATGTCAGACTACAAATCAAACTGAGAATCTCCTGTAAAATTGATATTATTGCCAACTGAAATACAGCGTACTTTTACTACTCACTTGCACACAGGTGCCTGTGAGGGTGCCGAGGCTCTAGCCCAGTTTGCCCAGAGAAGCTGTGGCAGCCCCATCGCTGGCAGTGTTCAAGGCCAGGCTGGACAGGGCTTTGAACAACCTGCTCTAGTGGAAGGTTGGAACTAGGTGAGCTTCCAACCCAAACCATTCTGTGATTCTATGAGTATACTATAGGCTGTACCTTCAGAAAGAAAAAGTATAGAATAAAATCTTTCAGATTAATTCCTAAACCTATGCAGATGTTAAGTCTAAAAAACCCTCACAAACTAGGCTAAAATAGCTTCCAAAAATGGTTTCTCTTTGAGAGTTCAGTCAGCAGCTCTCCCTACCACTGGGGTAAAGTCAGCTTGCAGCTGGTGTTGATAATTACCTAAATCAGGGTGCTGAAAAGTCCAATTAGTGAAGCTTGATAAAGCTTAGAAAGAGTACAGAGCATTGCTTTAGCACAAATATGTACTACTATCTGGGTCAGGAGGCATCATGCAATCCTCTAACCTTAATCCAGCATTCCTCTAAATCCTGATGTTGCAAAACATCTCCATAAATCCTATTTCTGAAAGCAGATACAGGCAGCAAAACAGAAGCTATCCAAATCCAATAGTGTGTTCCATGGAAAGCTGGATTAAACAGCAGAATTTTAACATCTAATTTTCTGCCTGTGACAGAGATCACAAGTTTTCAGAGCCTTTTGTACTTTCTCAATGCTTTTAGGAAAGCGCACAACTCTTTTGCAGATGGTACCAGATGCTGGCTGCCCTTTGAAGAATGAATTAATAAACGAGTGTACTTATACCTTATTTCTCACACCAAACACTTGAATCTAAGTAACTACAGAGGTTAAAAAAAATGACATGATTCAAGCTGTTACACTATCAGTTGTCAAAAAATTCTTATATCAGACAACAGAGAATTGAATTTCAAGTCCGTATCAAAAGGGGTTTACGTATTCATTTTCAGACCAACACAGATAACTTTGGTTTCCATGTTTATGTTTTTCTAACGTAATTTCATGGACATCATGAAATAGGACAGCATGTTTCAGATATGGGCAAGAATAAGACCTTGGTTAGAGGGGAAAGGGTGTTTTGGCATACTGCCTTGCATTCACACAAACTCTTCATTCTAATCACCTGGCATATCACCTACATCAATTAACCTGTTTATATTTTGAAATAGCATCCTGGTAGATAAATCTGTATTAATTGCTTCTGCTACCCTTTTTGTTGCTATTCTGTAGTGCACAGCTTCTTAGATGATAAAAACAATTTGAGCTCAGTACTTTCTATTCCTGTGTCATTTCAACCTTGTGATATTTCCCCCTTCGACTGTGGATATATAGCCAGATGAAGTTCTTCCTGATTGCAGTACAACCTCTGACAGTGTTTTCTGTTGACCAATGGATCTGAACATGGATTAGAACATGGATTAGCATCAGCTTTAAGAGTTAAGAGTCTGGAAAATATAAATCAGAATTTAGCAGCCTAAAGGCGAAACCCTGCTTTACTCAACAGAGCTAGTGAACGCACACGGACAGCCCTGGGTCAAGAGTTTTAAAGGGCATTTGTGTGATGCTAGATTATAACCCAAAGGTAAACTGTCTCAAAGTTTAGACTCCTTCAGCTCATCAAACTCCAGGGCAAACTCAGCAAACCACCTCCTCTCCCTTTCAATCAGGCATTGGAACAGGTTGCCCAGGGCAGTGGAGGAGTCATTGTCCCTGAACTGTTCACAAACCATGTAGATGAGGCCCTCAGTGACGTAGGTTAGGAGTGGCCTTGGCAGTGCTGGGGGAATAGTTGGACTCAATGATCTTAAATGTCTTTTCCAACCTGGTTCATTCTGTGATTCTATGAAATGTCAGCTGGTTTCGTCAGAGGGAGCACTGCCAAAAGCACCTCATACCATACCACAAAGCAATCATGTAAAAGTACATAATAATATTATTCTGAATAGCTGTTGCTGCAGTTTTAGGAGAAGCTACTCCCACACAGCCTGGTCTCCCTCTGCTTGTTAGCATGCTCACAAGTGCTCCTACATGAGCCATTAAGTTGTCAAGGCTTCATTTTTCTCAATTACCAAACCCCACAATCACTGGACAAATATTCCATGTGGCTCTTTTCAAGTTACTACTTCCATGCTGCTCTCCCTCCAATGCCAACACTACAGGGATTAAAAATCAAACACATTACAACAAGCCATGTTTATTTGGAATGGTGAATACACAGAAAATGCTATTAAAAATCATGAACTGAGTCACATTTTGATCAGCACACTTGTTTGTTTTTTTTTTTATTTTTTTTTAGCTACTTTTGTATTTCATGAATAAATTGTCAAGGTAGACTACAGAGATTTTCAATATTCAGAGGGGCTATCAGGTAACTGGTATAATTTTGATCATATTGTCAGCATTATTAACTCCTTGGATTCAGACCAATTACTGCAAAGACATTCTTTTGTCACATACTTTGTATTCACGTAGCAAAGCTGAAGACCTGTCTAAAGCTAAGCTGATACTCTGATTCCATAATCACTCTCTGCAAAGCAGTTCATTTTTCCCCTAGGCACAAAGGTAAGTGGTGGCTTCCTTTGGTTCCTATATATATACCTTCTGATACATGGTGTCCTGGGTTCAGTAGTAGCAGTCATGTTTCTCCTCCTCAGTAGCTGGTGCAGTGCTGTGTTTTTGACTTTCAGCTTGGGAACAGTGCTGATAACACCAGTGTTTATAGTTATGGCTTAGAATGTTTAGGCT
>JASSUY010036662.1:0-12940 GCA_032466535.1 Forpus xanthops
TGCTATCTATATCAGTAGCACCCACATGGATCACTAGAAGTGGGTAATAGTCGGTGGGATTGACTAGAGCAGGCAGCCTCTCTGCAACATCCTTAATCCGAGCCCCTGGTAGGCAACACACCTCCCTTGAGACTTGGTCAGGCCAACAGATGGGTGCCTCTGTTTCTTTCAGAGTAGAGTCCCCTATTACTACCACCTGCCACTTTTTCCTGGTAGCACCAGTAGAGATCTTAGAGCTCTTTACCAGTGCATCAGCTGTTTGTTCCTGGTGGGAGTGTGTTTCCTCATTAGCCCTCTGCAGGACAGCAAAGCAGTTCTGGGTTGAGGACAACAGATGTAGGAGGAAGCCCCTTGCTTTCAATTGTCCTCTTCCTTCTTATTTTCTTTTTTTTTTGGCTTTTTTTTCTGTTACTGTTTCCCAGCTTCCTTGGTTAGCAGCCTCCTTTTCCATCCATAACCTACAGTGGATGGTTGAGGCCCCTGCACAGTTTGGGCCTGGAGCAATCGGTACTGCTTCCTCTCAGCTTCCCTGACATATTTCAGGCTATTAACATCATCCCGCAGCTGAGCCCCTGCTGCAGGAGGGCCTCCACCATGGAGCACAGAGTGCAGCCCTGCCCATTGTGCACCCTCCTATCAGAAGAGCAGTGCAGGAGCTCCTTACACCCCGAGCTCTGCACTGCAGCCTCCCCTCTCATCGTCTCTGTCTGGGTGTCCATGCTGACACTGCTGGGGCAGCCAGAGCAGAGCTCCCAGACTGGTCCCTGGTCATATGGCAAACGTTCACCATCCTGCTCTCCTGCCCATGCAAACTGCCTCGAATGTGCCCTGTTTGCCACTCCTGGTTGGTCGCACTCCCTGGGGCAGGTTTTTACCCAGTCATGGCTGGTGCTGCTCCTCCTGGCTCCACTCGCTGTGAGTCAACTGCCTGCATCAGCTGAGATGCTGGCTCCTGGGCAAGGTCTGTCCAGGTCTTGAGGATCCCTCCATGGCTCTTGTGCTTTGAGACGAGGCTCCTGGATGCTGGGCTTCCCCCTGATCAGATGTTGAAGGCATCCTCTCTCAAGCTACTCACCTCAGCAATTCCTTCTTTGTCTTCTAACTCTTCTTACGTACCATCACAGTAAACACTGATGATTTTGTGGTTAAAATTTGACAGATACGTGCAAAGACATGCTGATTTTATCTGCTAGGAAAAGAAGCTAAGTCACAGGAAGAAATGAGGACACATCAAGGACTGAAACTACACAGCTGGTCTGAGCTCCACCATGCTTAGAGCTCAAAAAGAGATGAAGAAACTGCCTATTGGCATAAGCACAGGCACGGATGCTTGGTTCAAGGGAGAAGATGCAACATGGCTTGAAGCAGTCTATGTGGAGACAGGTTATAGTATGTGTTCAGAAACAAGCTAATATTTCAACCTCTGCATGGTATGAATGAAACAAAAATGCTTTCAGAAGAGGTGTGGAATCCTGTAATTTGCTCTGATTCTCAGTGTCTGTTGTGTGGATACTTTTCAGCTGTCAAGGACAATCTATTTTCCCCCTAGAAGGCAGATCCTACTGTATCAAAGCCAGCTAACCTGCTCTGTGATTTTTACACAATGTAAGGAACTATACAATTATGTCAGCTGAAGTATTTTTGTAGTTAGGAAACATGTGCATAAATAAAATCAGATGCAAACTTGTTAGTTTTACTCACGAATTTCAATCCCTGAAGTGCCAAGCCCTAACCTCAGCTACAACCACATAATTCACATGCAGTCATTAGTAACCACCTAACTTTAGAGCCCTGCTCATTTTGTCAGAAAAGCAGTTTCTAGATTAATGATTTGCACCATTTTATTATTTCAATGCCTTCCTTACGGAGCCATTAGGCCTGTGGCTTGCATTGCACTTCAAAGAAAGTGATGTGAGAATAACTTTGTATCTTCCACTTTCTCTGACAATGTAAAAAGAACATGAAGACAGTATAAGACACTTCTCACAGGCAATTATAAAACATGCTTCACAAGTTTAGACTTGCATGCTCTGTATTGTGAAACTTGGTAATGTACTAAAAATGTGTAGGAGTGTGCCTTTTTTGTCAGCCTCTGAACGTGTTTGAGAGATGCTAATAGTTGGATGGGATCAGAAGAGGAGAAGCTTCCTTCCACCTACTTGTCTTTACAACTCTCCAGGGATATGCAGTTGCTGAGGCACTTAAATGGTATGGAACAATTGAGTTACTCACTAAAGATCTGGCAGGAAAGACAGTAGAAATTTGGAGCTTTTGGCCCTAGAATTGCATGGTCCATATACTAACTTGAGCAGTGCATTTAATTTATTCTTAGACAAGAATGAATAAAAATTCTTTTTTTCTGCATGCTGTCAAATTGTGATCCAAACAGCACAAAAATACATGAGTAGTATCTCCGTTTCTCCACTTTTGTGTGGAAAGGTTTGTCACTCTACTAGTATTAATATTTACCTAGCATCGAAAACTGCAAAGCTTGTGCCACCAGCATTAAGTGCCTCATGTTAATAGCAGTTTCCCACTCCTCACAGGCCATCATGGCAACCTCTGAGCAATAAATACGCTTCCCAGGGTACTAGATAGAGTTTGTGCTTCCTCTTTCTGCTTTAGAATCATAGAACCAACTAGGTTGGAAGAGACCTTTATGGTCATCAAGTCCAACCATTACTCAGGATTGCCAAGACCACCACTAAACTGTGTTGCTGAGGGCCTCGTCTACACAAGTTTTGAACACTTCCAGGGATGTTGACTCCACCACTGCCATGGGCAGCCTGTTCCAATGCCTGGTCACCCTCTTGGTGAAGAAATTATTCCTCATATCCAATCTAAAACTCCCCTGGCCCAGCTTGAAGCTGTTTACTCTTGTACTCAGAAGAGACTGACACCCACTTCACTCCATTCTCCTTTCAGGTAGCTGTAGAGAGTGATAAGGGCCTGCCATCCTTTTCTGCCAAGCAGCTTTCCAGCCTCTCCTTCCCAAGCCGGTAACATTGCATGGAGTTGTTGTGACTCAAGAGCAAGATCTGGCACTTTGCCTTGTTGAATCCCATACCACTGGCCACAGCCTCTCTGGATCCCTCTGCAGAACCTCTTATCCTTTAGCAGATCAACATACTCACCCAACTTGGTGTCATTCAGAAACTTATTGAGGATGCTTTCAATTTTGTCATTCAGATCATCGATGAAGGTATTAAACAACACTTGCCCCAATACCAAGCCCTTAGGGACACTGCTAATGACCAGTGGACAACTATATGTGACATCATTTGTTAGCACTGTTTTGGCTTCTGTCAGTTAAACAGAAAAATGAGAAATAAGCTATAAATCTCAGCTCTCTGCAGGACATTCAGTGTGTTAAGGATGGAAAATCTGTTTTGTGAAAGACCATTGGATTTCAACATTTCTTTTTTGATTCCAGTTTGGAACAAATGCTCAAAAATTTCAAATTCCTTATGTGGTAGGGGGGCATGGGAATCCAAATAAGTAAAAGATAATTTCCATTATAGTGTGTAATATGAGTAGTTTCCTCTACCTCCTGCTTTGGCAAAATGGTGTTTAATGTCAAACATTTAATTCTGCAACTATAATGCAATCATTTTGGTATTTGTCAGGGCTCATTTCTGTTTTAGTGAAAGAAATTATGGTTGGAGTGGTCATGATTACAAGAAGCATCTGTCTTCTGACGCCAAATGTCTCCATCAAAGCTTTCTCAACAAGTTCTGCTTGTACTACTTGGTAGTCTTGCCCTGGTAAGCCTGAAAGAATGGACTAGCTCAGCCTGACACAACAATGAAAGAGTGTAAAAACGCCATAAAGCTCCTTCAGAGTTGGTACAGCAGTAACAGAAAAAAGGAGGACCCTCTGTTCCTTACCCAAATGAGCAAAAGGGCCTCCTGGTCAGGAGAAGAAAGAGATGGAGACCTGGTTTTGCTCTGCTCTCTTTGAAGTGCCGTAATTAGGGCTGTTCTGCTACAAGACAGTAAGTGTTCTGAATCTAGTTAAAAATCACATTAGCTTCTTTCTGTGGAAAACAGAAAGGCATTTTATGGCATAATAATAAAAATCCTTCTTGGGTTTTCTCTGGGAGCAGCACAAACAGTTACTCAAAGGCTTTCTCTGGTCCAAATCAAGGCTTTTTTACTTTTTTTATCATTATTTTCTAGAGCTACGATAAAAGCATGAGAAATGCTTATTTTTTATGGTGAACTGGAATGGCTTCTAGAGGATTTAATTGGTGATAATTTATGCTACAAGCACATGCTTGGAACAGTGTTTATAAATATCCTACTTAATGGAAAAAAAAGTTATGAATGGTGATGGAAATCTGTCTGGCAAAAAAAATATATGCTATCTGCCAGCAAGTACAGATTCTCAGTACAAATGCAGTGCAGTTCCAGCTGTGTTAAAAGCCCATATATTGAAGATAATTAAAATATTATAAATCACCACTTGAAGTGGTTTGCTCCAGAGATAGTCTTCTGAGTCAACTGCTACTGAATCTTCTTTAATTAAACTTATTTCTTAAAAGCCCTGGCTCTCTTCTCTAATAAAAGGACAAAGCGAATGCCTAGGCATGAAAAAATGTCATCAAAAGAGCACTTTCAGCTGATCCACAAGCAGCCTAACAGGACTTCAGTGGAAAAATCTTAACTTTCCTACACATTCACAACTTGTCCAGAAAGTCTGCCTACTCTAGTAAAGGTTACACAATGTGGTGTTATTGGTTTCTTCTAAAGAGTATGCATCCACAGTAATTGAATTCTATACCAGTTTATTTACTTCTATTTTTCTCATATAGATGTGTAAATATATGTATGTATATATACATGCTTCCCAGTGAAGAGAAACCTGCACTAACTGGAACATATCCTCAATGTCTGTGAGCAGCTGCAGCAAGACTTCAACTGAATACCAAGAGGCTGGCAAGCAGCACTTTTGCAGGACATTTGATACACAATATTATACACTATAAAGTAAAATAGAAGCAATCAGCTTGATGACATATACCACATCTGGGTCATAGGCAGCTTGACAGTGTTTTTGCCTTGAGCCACAGCCATGTCAGCTTTAATGTGACATTTAACATATTTAACCATGAACATATGACACGTCTTTAGATTGTCTAAATAGCCCATTTTTACATGCATAATTGCCAACAAAGTAAATAAAATTCAGCATGAAGTGACATTTTGTAAGACCTTATCAGTTTTATCCTGTGGCATTAGTCTAGCATATGCTACAGAACACAAGGCATATCCTGGTCTGTTTTTCTTCAAATGCTGCACATTGACATTATCTTAATATTCAATGCTAATTGTTATAAGGGATGTGAACTTTTCCTGGAATTAATCTTTCCGTTCTTTTCCTTTGCATTTTCAAGTCCTTTGGACAGCAAGTTACTATGTAAAATTCCTGTATGTGGCTGCTGTAACTTATGACAAAGAGTAGGACATGACTTAGGGAGAATCAGCAGCTGTGTATGATACCATTACAGTGAGCAGTGGCTGGACAATACATGTGCTGGTGCTTAAATGTCTAACAATCTGGAGTCAACATTATGATGTAAGGGACTTTTTAAGCTGATTAATTCACTACCTTTGGAGACTTAACTGGGTTCTCTGAGGAGAATAGAATAAGCTATTTTTTCAGTTCATAGTGACATTGGTTGTAAATTTAGAGCAAAATATGAATCTTCCAAGCCATCAAGCTTCAAAATGTGCTGATAAAAGACACAGTTGCTATGAATTTTGTTTCAGTTTTCTGGTATTCTCATTTATTAACAATCTTCCTTGTTTGTTCAGGATATACTCCTACATAGAAAACTACACTTTCAATAAATTATCTTGTTAAATAATAGTATGAGGACATCAAATACAGACTCTGGAATTTCTTGGGAATATTTAGACCTTCATTCTGATCAAAGTTAAAAGCAAACTGCTTTTAGCATGGGTGATTATCTTGGTCAGATTCAATACCAATCTTTCACCTTGAAACATCTAATGGGTATGAGTGACTCATCCTCAGCACAGTTCTGTGACTAATAAACCCATTACTTCTTGTAAAAATCTTTTTTTTCCAATTCTTTTTGTATATAAATCCCTCATAAAATATATTTCCCAACCTTGCATCTGTAATGTCATAAACGATAGAAATGAGGGATTACTGTCCAGTCCACATGTGCACACGTATTTGGTTTGTATCTATTTGTCTATCTAAACACACAAACATACCTAGAAGAACCATTAATTTTGTCCAACTGTAGGAGCCTAAATTCATCTAAGTTAACATTCAAAATTAAGAAAGATTATTAAATTGGATGAGAGATACAGTTCATATTTGGTTTCTAACAAAAATTTTGAGCACTTATATGCAGCTTTCAGAACCTTTTAGGATTGGGCCATGTGACATGAATCAGCTCCATGACTGATATTATATAGCTTAACTATGCTTTTTAAGAAGACTGATCATTCCAGCAACAGTCATGAGGTCTGAAAAGTACAAATGGTGTACAGGAATTCAGGACCTAGCAAAGGAATAAGAATATGCCCTCAATTTCCCACTAAGATAAACTATTTCTTCTTGGAATGACAAGCTGTTACACCAGCAAAGGATGTTGTGATAGACTCGTGGATCTACTTCTTAATCAAAAGTATTCTTGGTCATATAGGTTGAACTTTGTGAAAATTCAGATGGTCCATGAGGGGGAAATGCATATCTCCATAAGGGAAGTAATTTAGTGAACATCTTTGACAGAGCTATTGTGGCAATGTGCACTCGTCTTTTACTCATTCAGACAGCACCATAGACAAATGGATAGCAAGAAAAAAAAGTCTTGCCATCCTTATGTCTGTGTTGTTGTCTGCACTAGGAATTGTCTAATGTTATGAAGAATAAAACTCTTGCCTGCAGCAGTGAGATAAAAGAGCAGGGTAGTCACACTATAGTAACAGCAGCAGTGGATAAACGTGCAAATATATTCACATTGTCTACACTGTCTCTGTGTTGTGTTTTGTGTGGCTTGGAGCTTCATATTGCTATAAATCCACTGCTTAAAATACCTTAAACACACATGTTTTCATACAGAATCATTTATCTGAAAACCTGCCAAAACGGTGTCTGCTGTTACCGAAACTTATTTTTTCATTTAGACACAGGAAGCTTCATAACATTTCTTCCCACATGTAAATTCAGAGAATTTAGCAATAATGACTGGCTGATAATCGCTTTGTTCACACGCTTTAGTTTGCTCTTTGCTGCTCCTCCTTTTCAGATCGGCAGTGCCTCCAGACTCCATCTTCACAAAGACAGCACAACTTATAACTATTATTTATTCATATTCTTAAACTAATATCTGCATTCTGCTGGACTTGTAGGGCTATGCAAGAGGCCAGGCAGGATGATCATGATGGTACATTCTGATCAGGGAAAAACAAGGGAAGAAAACAGTTCCATTAAGTAACTTATTTCCTTTGCTACCCTTGAACTAGATAACCAGATAACTATGGTACACTTCAGTGTTCCAATTAAGTCAGTGCCATATAAACACTATTGGTCAGAAAGTACCTGGTACATTTTACACTACTGAAGTGATTGTGATCTGAAGTTTGAGTTGGTTTTTTTTTGGCTCACCTATGAAATATGTAGTTGATTTTTGAATAATACAAACCCGGAAGTCTCTCAACCACCGCAGTTGTGCTAAAATTGGTCTTAACTAAAAAGAACTGGGATTTCCTACATGGTTTGATGTCAGTAATATCCAACTTGCTTGTTTGTGTTAACAGAAGCAAGTATGGAAAATGAGATTTATCTGATCTAATGGATCCGAAACAAAGCAGAGTTCAGTCTTTTTCAGATAAATTTACACGTTCTCAAGCTATCATCTAAAACTGAAGTTTTACAAATTAATTTGTTTTAGTTCCCTGATATCTATTACTTGCAAGTAGGATATCTGATATATGGTTTAATAATACTTATGTGCTGGAAACAATTAATTTCCATAATAACTAATCACAGTAGCCTCATATTAAATAACAGTGCATAAGATGCAAACTATTTCTGTTTTCTTCATTGAGATTGCATGGATGTTGCTTTGTAAAAGACTTCTATTGCCAACTGGTAAGTTCTGGCCAACGTGATAGAAGTATGAACTGTTCCAATGCGCTGAGAGACCTCTGTGAGCAGATTAGGGCTTTACAATGTATCTGCTAAAGCAAAAGAGAGCCCCAGTCATGTTAGGACTTTAAATATGAATGGTTAGAAATATCGGCTAAAGTTGAGACAAGTTATTCTTCTAACATTTATGCATATATAAAGGCGAGTTGAAAACCCGTGACCAGATCAAAAGGTCATAACTGACAATGTGAGACATTTTCAAAAAGAATAAAAAGGATTTAGGTATTTTGCAAGAATTAAAAGTGATGGACTAAAAGGACAATTAGAGGGATGTGCTTCTATAGAAGAAAAGACATATTTAGCTGCTGGACTATCTGGAGTCAAAGGAAGTTTATATGGAATGTAAAAAAAAGAGAGCTGCTTGTTAGGAGGCAAACTCATGCACTCTGTTTTGAAAGGGAGCTCCTAGGAGGACAAAAGATGTTCAAGAACTCATTTATACACAAGACTGACTAACAACATGGATCTTGGGATGGCATGCTCCTAAATTACTGTGCAGCCCCTCCATCAGCACTGGGGCTGCTTCCGGGCTTATAAGGAGTCACAGTCTAACCCAGAAGGACAAGAGTGTCAAAGCTGCTATCTGAAGAAAGAAAAGTTGGCTTACTGGTCTTAACATCCCCACAGTGCTGCACCTCAGTTCCCCGTGTTTGCAGTGAGGGTTATGATGTTTGCATAACAGCATGAATAGAAGGACAGGAGTGGTACTTGTTGAGTGTCACTGCTACAGGATACAGCAAAATGTCCACAATTTAGCCTTTGGGTTTGTATTATAGGTAGAATTTTCTGTCTTAGATTAAAAGAACATTTAAAAATTTTATTATAGACCCTTTATTTTCTAATTCTTGACTAATAACAGAACTTAAGCTTGTACTTATAACTCCCCTGTATTTCAATTACTAATGTGTGCCAAGTATGTTCCTCAATTTCCTTTATTCTCCTCGGGCATCTTTTAATTTTTCACAAAACATTAATTTTTCCACCTGTAACAATATGTTCAAGTAAGAAGCAATAGACTAATTTGATTTTAAGAGTGAACTTAATTACAGTGTCTCTGCATGTTTTGTGTTTCTTTCCACAACTCTATTAACCCATTTTTAGCTGTAAACTTTGTCAAGCTAAAACAAATCCACGTAAGCGGTCAAACAACAGCTTTGAAATGTGGGATTAATTTAATGTAAATTTCAGGGGGTTCTTATTTTGTCACCCTTGCTTAGCCTTAGGTGGCTATATTTCAATACAGAAATTATTTATACAAGTGTAGTCTTAACATCTCAATCCTTTAAAAGAAGACTAATATGTTGCTTGAATATTTGTAGTTAAAAACTGAGTAAGGGTGTTTTATTTCAATAAATTTTTCCTTTTCATTGGATACCAATAGCTAGTGAAAAATAGAGATTTTTTTTTTTAACCCTGACAAAGAAAGTTATGGTTTCAGTAAGACCTGATGGGAATACATTTTATGGGATAAACCAGCTTTAACAGAAATATTCTTATGGGAAAGCAGTACCCTGACAGTTTTAATAATGGAACAGTTTAGCCAAAATAGAGACTTGGAGGAAAGTGTATCTGGTAATTTTTTTTTAACTTAAGTTGTTGGAGTTATAAGTGTGTATAAAGTGACTATCAGCATATTTTGTTATTTTCTTGCAATAATAATTCTTTTCAGTGACAATCAGGTCTTGTTGCAACATGTCCGTAACTTCTCATTTTTATTGATAGGTATTATGGAGAATACTTTCATGAGGTCAATTTCTGGTTAAAAAGACAAAAGAAATACCATTCAATGTATCTACCATGTATTAGTCATTGAACTATATAAAACTTTGTGTAAGCCCACACTCTGCTAGTAATAAAGAATGAGGAAATTAAAGGGATTTTAAAAAAATCCCAAGCCTTAGCTTAAGAAAACATCCAGGTCGTTGTTTGATTCCTATAATCTCCCCACATCTTCCTTCTTTGCTGAAAATCACACTGCATACTTCTTATTCTCTAACTGCTCTGTCACTATATCGCATACTCTGAGGGCACTGACTTGCTGTCTTTCACTGCATGAAGCTCCTTTCTCCACTTGTTTTAGGAAAAGCCTGACTGCTTTGTTTCCCTACTTTCTCATCTTTTTTGTCATCCTTTTTCTACAGCAAACAAAATATAGGAACCCCCCAAGTGTATCCAGAGCAAAGAAAGTAATTAACAAGTCAGCATTAATAAATACCCCTGGGCTGGTTGCAGGCAGGCACTGAAAGCTGCAGCGGTTAAGAGGGGCAATGATGCCTGCCCTGACTCCTGCTCCAAATATGCCTCCACCTTCACCCCGTCATACAGGATTCACTGCTGCTGACCCAAACATCCCACACTGAGCCACTGAGATGCTACTGGTCTCTATAGTCAACGAGCTCATGGATATTAGAGTGAAGTAGCTGTTCTTCACTGCTGATACATTGAAATATACCACAAGAGGAAGCTGTTTGAAAAAAAACTAAAAGCATTTTTAGATCAATTTTAAATCAATATAAATTAAATACAAGTAGAAAGTCTTATTCACATTGATGCAGTCTCCTTCATTACAAGAGTTTACCATGCCTATCTTGGGATGTTACTTGGTCTGTTCGGTTGTTCACTGCAAACTGGTGTCTGTGGAAATAATAGAAAAATCAGACAATATTCAGTGTTCAAAGAAATACATACATATATACAATTATATACATGCTTAGTACTACACATTTGTGCGATATTTCAAATATTTACTTTACAGTCCAACTAGACTTATTTTCTTTGCTCTCTGATATTTCTTATCTTCACATTAGTTAAAAGCAAAATAATTGCATTTCTGTGCATTTTAAATCCCCCCATCACCTTTGTTTGCATCCATACAATGTAGCCATCTATAATTCTGGCCAATAATTCAGCCTATTTAACCTTTTGTTTCAGTTTGATAACTTTACAGTATGGGGACAGCATCAAGGAAATCAAGTAATTTCGTTATTTCATTTGTATAATTGAAGATGATAACTGAAGCAGAATCCAAACTTGAGTGCAAAAGACTAATTTATGCCTGCAGATTTAGCATAAGAAGGAATGGTTTTGCATCATAGGTTAATTTTATACCAAGACTTCCGGATAAATGCATGTTCTGCTTGACTAACCTCATCTCTTTCTATGACAAGGCGAACTGCTTAGTGGATGAGGGAAAGGCTGTCTACCTAGACTTTAGTAAAGCCTTTGACACTGCTTCCCACAGCATTCTTCTGGAGAAACTGGCTGCTCACGGCTTGGATGGGTATACATTTCACTAGATAAAAAATGTCTGGATGGCTGAGCCCAACGAGTGGTGGTGAATGGAGTTAAATCCATTTGCTGGCCAGTCACAGGTGTTGCTTCCCAGGGCCTGTTCTGTCTAATACCTTTGTCAGCAATCTGGACAAGGGGATCAAGTTCACCCTCAGTAAGTTTGCAGACCATGCCAAGTTGGGCAGGAGTGTTGATCTGCTGAAGAATAGGAGGGCTCCGCAGAGAGATCTGGACAGGCTGGATAGATGGGCTGAGGCCAAGTGTATGAGATTTAATAAGGCTCAGTGCCAGGTATGCATTTTGGTCACAACAACTCTATGAAGTGCTGCAGACTGCCCAGAAGAAAAGGCCCTGGAAGTACTGGTCAACAGACAGCTGAATACGAGCCACAATGCACCCAGGTGGCCTAGGCAGACAGTGGTATCCTGGCTGGATACCTCGAATGCTGGGTTCAGTTTTGGGCCTCACACTACAAGAAAAGGATCAAGGTGCTGAAGTGAGTCCAAAGAAGGATAACGAAGCTTGTGAAGGGCCTTGAGCACAAGTTTGATGAAGAATGCCTGAGCAAACCGGGGTTGTTTAGTCTGGAGAAGAGAAGGCTCAAGGAGGATCTTATCCCTTTCTACAAATACCTGAAAGGAGGTTGTAGCAAGGTTGGTGTTGATCTCTCAATTAACAAGTGATTAGACAAGAATAAACATCTTCAAGTCACCCCAGATGAGGTTTAGATTGGATATTATTAAAATACTTCTCTGAAAGAGTTGTCAAGCATTGGGACAGGCTGCTTAAGGAAGTGGCTGAGTCATCATCCCTGAAAGTATTTAAAAGCCAGGTAGATGTGGCTTAGTGATGGATGTGGCAGTGTTAGGTTAATGGTTGACTCTATGATCTTAAAGACCCTTGTCATGGTTTAAGCCAAGTCAGCCACGCAGTCTCTCGCTCACTCCACCCCTTTTTCCCCCCTGCTGCTGAAAAGGATGGTGAAGAGAATTGAAAGAATGCAACTCCCACGGGTTGAGATAAGAACAGTCCAATAACTAAGGTATAACTGCTGCTACCACCAATAATAATAATGATAAGGGAAATAACGAGGGAAGAAAATACAACTGCTCACCACCTGCCAACCGATACCCAGCCCGACTGAGCAGTGATCTAACCCTTCCAGGTAACTGCCCCCAGTTTATATACTGGGCATGACGTGCTGTGGTATGGAATACCCCTTTGGTTAGTTTGGGTCAGGTGTCCTGTCTCTGCTTTCTCCCAGCTTCCTCTTCTCCCTGGCTGAACATGAGACTCAGAAAGTCCTTGGTCAGACTAAACATCACTGCAACAACTAAAAATGTTCGTGTTATCAGCACTGTTCCCAGGCCAAAAGTTGAAAACACAGTGTCGGCGAAGGGAAGAGCAGACACCAGGTGGTCGTCAGCAAACTTCAACTTTATTGCACACAGCGCTTGGTTAA
>JASSUY010036664.1:0-65943 GCA_032466535.1 Forpus xanthops
CCCTGGCAGGGGGGTTGGAACTAGATGATCTTGAGGTCCTTTCCAACCCTAACTATTCTATGATTCTATGATTCTATGATCCTATAAAAACATTCAGGGATGATGATGAATATCAAGGAGTAAGAACTGTTTGTTAGAAGATGACATTAGCACAAGATCAGATGGATACAAATCAAATATGAACTTATTTAGGCTGGAAACTAGTAGAAAGTTTCCAAATCATCTGTGAGAACACAGAACATCTGGATATGCCACAGAGCTGGAAAAGGCCTCTTGGGTCACTGGCTGCTGGAGGCTTCACTCCATCTTAAAACTGACTAGTTTTTCATTTGGTCTTTTTTTTTAGAGTAAGTGTCCTGCTTTTCTCCCACCCACAACTGCATTTCATACCTGGGGGAGTGCTTTTCCGTCTCCTCACCACTGCCCGGGCCGGATGGACACACAGGGACACAGTCCATCCTGCTGTCCTGCCCCACACAGCCTCACCTCCTCCTCCAGCATCTTCCCAGCCAAGCTGCTTGCTCTCACACGCTTTGCTTGGGGCTGTGCCTTGCCAAAGCACAGCTGTCTTGGCGGGTGCAGGAGGTGAGTGTGGATGGGGCGCCAGGCGTTTGCTTAAGCTGGGCAGGTTCCAGTTTAAATAAATCAGTGTTCCCAGGATCTTGAGAGGGAGCCTGACCTGGCACTGCTGCTGGTGCACTGCAGGACCCTGCCCTGCTTCTGAAGGACTCAGGCTTGTGGATCCATCATGCAGGGAAGGAGCACGTGGATCGCAGCTCCTCAGTGAGGGGGAAGGAGCCAGCCCCCAGCACTGTGGTAGGAATGTCTAATTAGGTACAACAGGGGGATAGATATGCATACTCAGGGACCTTTCTACACAAGTATAAATTAAGGAAAGCCAAATATTTATTTTAAATGGCTGTGCCATATGCTGATGAAATGCTAATCTGCACAGAAAAAAAAACACACTGTAAATAAACTCCCCAGCAGTACTGCACATCCATCGAGCTGCATCTTTCTGAACAAACTAACAAGGAGAAAATAAAAGCTACTGCATCCATTGCATCCATTATAGACCCCCTTCCCTAAGCTCAGGCAAAGCTTGGGATGACATGGGCCAGTGCTTTCCGAATTACCACCTCCAGCCCCCAGGAGTGCCTGTTAAGGGCCTGCAGAAGGTATTTAAGAAAAACAAAGTTGTGTTTAATTCACAGTATGGGGCTTTTCAGCCTTGGTATCAAAAATACTAGAGGCTGCAAATGGAAAGCAACTGAAAAACAGTGTGCTTTAGGATCATGAGCTGGGAGTCAGAGTTCTGTCTCCTCCACTAATCCCAGGACCTTGGGTGAGTGGCTCTGCTTCCACTTCTCTCATCATCCTTCTTCTACCTCAACTCCCCATGAGCATTTGGAGCATTTCTTCTTGTGCTCAGAAATGGCATCCAGCACAACAAAGCCCCAAGACCCTATAGAAATACATCACTGTTAGCATCTCCTTACTCTTCTAGCCCCCCAAAAACACTACGGCCTCAGGACATTCCAAAGTTTGAAGACATTTTAAGATGGGAAGTAAGCTATTAGTAAGATTTGATTACCTAAAAGACAGGTTTTGTGGTGGCCCTGGGGATATGCACGTATTTAAGCAGCAAGGCTGGCTGATGAAACCTGTTGGCAGTGCCCAAGGCTGGCTTCCTTTGCTCATCGAGCCACTGCCACCCTCCTGCATGCATTCTCCTCACTCCAAAGACGCAAAGACCAACATTCTTATCAACATGCATATTGCAGTACTGTCAGCAGCTCCTTAAGGTTATTCCCTTTTTCTTCTCGGTTACATTTATAAACCCTGTGCAGAGTTGCTATGGTTTCTGTCACTGCCAGTTCAATTGGTATTCAGCGCAGGTCCTCTCACCTTCACCATTTGGGTGACCTTTCTTTCACAAGGAAGATCTCACGCCATCAGCCTGTTCAATTAGATGTCACACAACAAGCTGTGCAAGAGCACCAACTGCTAAGCAAAAGGGGGCTCTGTGGAGCCAATTCATCCGCAAGGGCTGGCTGATAGATGGATAAACAATGGTAGTGATGTCAAAACAAATTGGACCCAGAAAGCACAAGCCAGCTGTGCAACTTCTGGACAAAAAGGAAAGCCACAGAAAGAAGAAATTTCAGATCCCAACATCTTGGGTTCTCTGGTGTCTTCCTCTAAGCAAATATTTTTCCACCTTCCCCTCCCTCCAAAGTTAAGTTCAAAAAACTCTTACTTCCAAGACAGTTTCTTTCACATCACAACTTATGCAAAGGAATACTCATGGATGGGAGCACAGTTGTAAAGTGGTAGTAAGAATTTCTCTCTTTGCCAAATTAATATTCTCAATATTGTATTTAAATGACTTTGTACAAAGCCACGCTGCTTACTGACAGGCAAGTGGGATGCATGCTGCTTGCCTCTTCAAGTAAGCATGCTGGGAATGGGCTCAGCAGCTTCATGTACCAATCAGATCATGGGATCCCTATAAACCCTAACCCAGGCACTGAACACAAGCCCCATGGTTTCCCCCTAACTCCAAGAGAAATGTTTCTACAACAAAGTCACAAACACACAAAAGACAGAAAATTAAGCTTGGACATGGTATGACCCCAACTCTGCCAAGCAGTAGCAATGGGAACATCCCACACCTTGCCTCTTCATAACAAAACCAGAACTTTTCTTGTGGCACTTCCCTGGCTGTTAAGTGCTCCTGCATCAGGCAACCAGGCTAGCCAAGATATCTCATCCCATACGCTTGTAATGCTAGTTGGGGCCTTCTAAAGAAGATGGAAAATTGCCTGGATCATGTAGACATGAGTATGAGCATGGCACTTCAGGTGATCAAGACAGCTCTGTGTTGCACAAAAGGAATTGCTCTCTTAGAGGCACTGAATGACCATGTGTGTGGTAACTGGGTCAGAAGAACAGGTCACAACCGGCATACAAAAGCAGGCTGGCTTTGAAAGCAGACAGGGTCAAATGCTCCTCTGCTGCAGGAGGTGGGAATCGCTGCTTCAGGTTTCTTAGCTAAGGTCTATGTGGAATTTGGGCTCTGAAACAAAGGTGATTGAGGCATCCATAGCCATGGCCAAGCTTTCACACAGTGCTGTCACAAAACACTTAACCCGAGCAGGGAAAAAGACCATGTGCCACATGCTCTGAGCTGCAGCATCTCTCTGCTATCACCAACATGGGTGTCTTTCTGCAATGTGCTTTATTCCATCAGAGCTACTGAGCCTACTCTTGCCCAGCATGGCTGCAGTCTGCACCTACAGCGTTCAGTGGGCACCTCACCCACTCTATACCAGCATGCTGCTCCAGCATTCTAGGCTCCTGGCTTGCTCCGTGGCAGTACAGTGCCACAGTGCATCAGTTAACTTACCTGTCACTACAGATCCACCCAAAATCTGTGCACAGGCTGATTCAGGGTGGCTTACTCCCTAAAACAGACAAAACCTTTTTCACTACTTCCTCTGCTGCTTCCACCTCCTTCTGCCTGGATTGCATGCTGTATGGAGGATGTCTTTACAGCACACAAGCCCTTTCATCTCTACCATGATCAGAACAAGCCAGTGCACCTTTGCTAGTTCAGAGTCTCCTTTAAACTGGGGTGAGCTGAACTTTCTAGGCAAAGATTTGACCTCTCCTGAAATCCCCTGATCAGCAATTTCCCTTGCTCGCTCTTTCCTGTTTGAAGCATTATGAAACACTGGAAAGGACACATTTTTTCATAAGGAAGTTAGTGAGAAAATTCAAATAATCAACTCAGCCCCAGGAGACTTGGGGTCTCTTTCCAAGTTTGAAAGCTCTTTCTTAACAGGAGTTTTTGCTCTTGAAAGTCTTCTGGTTAGCAGGCAGCTGATGAGATGGCTTCTCTGGAGCCTGATTATACTTCCAGCCTAGGGGCAAGTAATAAGAAATCCTGCCCGGCTCTGTGAGGTCTGAATCAGGTGCTAACACTGAACATCTGCTGGGGCCTCTGCCCTCCTCTTCCCCACTCCTCTGTGCTGGGCATTGAAGTGTTCTCCATTTTATAGCTTGTGGCACTGAAAGGCCAATTTAAGAGGGAAAACATAACTGACAGCATTATCCAGACTCTTTAAACTGTTCCCCATACAGGACTTTGGCAAATCCACCACCGCCAGGGCATGCTGCATTGAATGGCAGCCTTTGAAATAGTTACCAGCGAACATTCACAGCCCAACCCAAATGAGACAAACAGACTACACATACATTTATTACTTCATACAATTAGATTGCTTGCTGAACAAAAAAATTAACAGTGCCACCCAAGAGGATGTTTAGAGAGAGACACTTAAACACAGCTTTAAAACATGGGGTATATGTAATTTAGGTACAAACTACAGAGGCACCGCACATTGTGTGCGTATATACACACATACACACATGTGCATTTGCATCTACATACAAATACAGACACAGACAGAACAGATTGTCACAGTAGGTTTGATAGGTTCATACACTGCTCTTTGAGGAATCCAACATCCCTACACCAGGGTTTACACCACTGGGAAGCAAACTAGGGCCTTGAGTTGCTGTCACTGTTGGTCTGACCTTCCTTCCCTTGCTGCACCCCACTGCTGGCCCCCCTCTTGAGTTAGTAATCTCCAAGCCCATCTAGGTTAAGTGCACCACTGGGACTTGGTAAAGAAATGAGTCAGATCTCTGCTCTGGAAAGTCTCGGCAGGGAAGGGATGGTCTCTATATTCTGGGGTGCCTGATCTAGCAGGGCCCAGGTATAATGCTCGAGTACAGCTGTCGTACATCTAAGCATCTACAGCCTGGAAATGTAAACTTTCCTGTTCTGCAGCAGTAACGGATGAATTGACCTGTACAGAAAAAGCATATCTGGACAGAAATCATGACCTCTGGAGTAATAGACTGCAGCATATGAATGACTGCTACTAGAGGGAATGCCCATTACAGTGAATTTTGCTTAACATCCAAGAGGGGAGTTTAATGCCTTAAGGTAGAAGGTTCATCGAATAGCTGAGGAATGACATTGTTGCTAAATGCTGTGCTTTCATCAGCAGGAAGGGCATTGCTGCTTGCAGCATGAAAAATGAGAAAACTGGTACTTGGACTTTCCTAAGCTGCAACAGCTGGATCCTGGCACTGCTGCTGGGCTGACAAACTGGGCAAGTTCTTGGCATTCATGTCTATTCCCTTCTAGATCCTGCTTGCAGAGAATAAGCACCTCAGGCAGCAGTGGCCTCTCTAGTGTTAGACCCTGAAGAGCTATTCTGGTACTGGCCACAAAAGATTCACATAGCTTTACTATTCCTATTGCAGTAAAACAATCAAACACAGAGTACCAGCTGCAGCCTCCAGCTTCATATGGAAGAAATGTCAGATTGCAGCAATGTTTTCAAAGCGTTTCTCTATAGAGGGCTGGTCATTCCTTGGGAGGAAGAGACTAGCCCTGATAAGAATTTATCTAAAAATTATGGAGTCAACACAGCTTTTGCTTGCTCATGTTCCAGTGCACAGAGAACTGTTCCTTTCAGTTTAACAGCCACAGGTACTGTGAATTCCAAGGCTCTGCTGTGCATTTAGTGCAAACTGGTTGGGAAAGAAGCTTTTATTCTCCCTGTAGGTAACAAGGAAAAAGCTGGTGTCCTTTCTGTACTAACATGATGCGTAACAGGGCCTAACACTAGACAGCAGAGATGCTCTGTCCTTGGAAAGATGCGAACAGTAGATGTGTCTCAACCAGCCTGGGACCTCAGAAGATATTTTTCTGGAGTGCCACACTGAAACACACTTCTAAAGCCCGGACTGAGTTTCATGTCAAAAGTAAGACTGACAGAACCTTCATGCTGTTTCTCCATGCAAATTGGGGCAGCCCTTTATAAAGACAAGATCAGAGATGTGGTCTTCACATAGAAAGAAAGAAAAAGGAGTACTGAGAGACAAAACAGCAATGGTAAGCAGCTTCAAAAGTCGCTTGTGTAATCAGATAGATGCTGCAGAACGGTCATGCACATATCCTGATAGTCCTTGTTACTGAACAGTAATCATATTTGAGCAGCATTTGCCTTAGTGGTTCACATGTCATGGCCCAAGAGATCAGTGTGCTGAACTACTGGCATTATTGGGAACGTCCAAGAACAAGCAATGAGGAACAAACAAGGATATACTCAAATTCAAGAGGAGGTGCTCTCTCACGCCAGTTTCCAACATCTGGCTATGCCACTAGGAGTCTCAACAGAGAGCCAAAGGGCAGAGTACCTACAAAACTGTACATCAATTCAAATCCACCAAGACATTTCATTCAGGCATACCTTGCAAAATCACCAAAAAATTGAGCACTTGCATACTCCTCTGTAAATCTGACCTCTCCTTCTCATTCCTATGACTGGAAACCTTCATATGTCACACTCACAGCCCAAGTCTGTGAAAAGCTCATATAGTCAGTATGACAGTTATACTCTAGAAAGAGAACTTCTCATGCTAGTTCATAACACAACTCTTCTTACTGCTGTACTTGTACAAGGGAAAGGAAGAAACACGTAAGAACACAAATGATATTGTACACATTATTTTCCCTTAAATCAATACCATTTACACATGTTTAAGAAATCTTCATTAAAAAATATTAAGCACGAACAGATCTACAACATGAACAGGTACAAACCCCATTGCCCAGTAAAGCTAGGAAAGAGTTCATGTCTAATCAGAAGTGGCAGTCCACAACTACATGTTTTAAAGACAGCCGTGATATTAGTGTCATTACTGTATTAAACTCTTGGTATTTAAATAATAATAATAGTTATAATATCTAAACAGCACAAAAGATGATACATAAGCATGAAGGTGCAAGACATAACTTTAGTCAAAGTGCCTACTGGTCAAACTGGTACAAATTATATTCAGAGATCAAGCATAAACCAGACTGAAAGCAATCATTTTCCTTTCATTTGCATCAGAAGTTGTCACAGGTAACATCAATCTAGCCTGAAGTGACATTAATTCCAAACAGGTATACATGAGAGGAGAGCCAAGCCCATGTCTTGATGGAAAGCTGATCCTCATTTCCTGTGTAATGCCAATTAATCCACAGGTTTTGCTCTGAATATCCGAGCAGAGAGAGAGAAAATGACGACTTAAACACCACATTCTATAGAGGCAGAGTTAGCAGCTTAACAGAAAGGTAGCACTTAAGAGCAGGGGGTACAGCGAGCCCTTGTTAGCTCCTCTGGAGTCACATCCCCCAGCTGATTTATTGATTCCAGCCATAAAAGATGACTATGAGGAGGTTAAGTAACACTTCTCTTCATTGGAAAAATAAAAAGATTATCCTCACATGTATAATTTTCCCCTTCCTGTTTATCTTATTTTACTGTTTCAGAGATAAAATATTTTTTTACAATATCAGCTTGTTATTGTGTTCCCTTTAAAGGCAAATGGATTTTAAAAGATCATGTCACCAGGAAGCTGTGGGATGGGGGCAGAGGCAAACCTTTTATTAAATCTTTAAAAGATTTCTAACTCATTTTTCAAGGTAAAACAACAAAACCCATAAAACTCTAGCAACGGAGATCTGTCACTGAGATTAAGCAGATCCAAACTCCACCATCCATTTTTCATACTTCTCCAGGTCTGCAGCAGAAACAGATTTGGAGATTTTCTTCAAAGCCAACTCAAAGTCCCCGTTGGTAACCGGCATTTGAAGCTCCTCTTTAGAAAGTGCACGAATCTCTTCTGGAGTTAAGCCGTTAATACGTCGTCTCATTGCCATTAAAGAGGCATCCCTGGAAATACAGGACAATGTATGGGAGCTAATTGCTAGCAGCATGCGCTGTAAGCCTATGAATTTTGATTGTATTCTCTTGCTAGAAACCACTAGCAAGAACACTTAAGAGAGCATTTATTTACCCTACAAGATGCTGCTCACATCTTTCTTGGCTTCCACGATCCCAGATCACTACATTAATTCAATATAAAGAATGCACTGGCACCAAAACCCATTTAAACATATGGTAAATGTGCAGAGATAATTAAAACTATAAAACTGAAAACCTTTTACAATGATTCATAGAGATAAAATTTTACAACTTCAGTGCAGGAAAGGGCAGGGTGGGAGCAGAACTACACTCCAAGACTTTCAGACTTTTTGTTTACGCAAACTAGCCTGGATTTTGCATCCCCACCCTCTTAAATTTCAACCCTTTTCTCACTATGTATCCCTAAAGTGTAGC
Organism: Forpus xanthops; assembly: GCA_032466535.1. Lineage (NCBI taxonomy): Eukaryota > Metazoa > Chordata > Aves > Psittaciformes > Psittacidae > Forpus > Forpus xanthops. Next base: position 8,250 of record JASSUY010036664.1, read on the forward strand.
CCAGCTCTGTTACCTGCTTGTGCATAGCATGTGGATCTGCAAAGGGCAGTGCAGGAGGCATCAGACATGAGCATCATGTGGCCCCGCAAGGCTGAGGCCATAAGTGCCTACGGCTCCTTATACTCCACCTGCTCTGTGACTCTTACCTAGCTCGGATGCTGCCAGCATGGCCCACTGGCATGGAAAGCACTGATCATTTCTCACACCATGGCCCCCATACAGCCTGAAATTACATTTTCTCTTTCCCCAGGTTTTTCCCAGCAAGGGATAACATAGGCCTCAGGGAGAACAGGTAATTTAACTACTGCACTGCATGACACACACCAAATTTTCAAAACCATGGAGTCATTTTACAGTTTCAACAAAACAGCAGGGGAAAATATAAAAACATTCCAAGCCACGTTCTTAAAGGATCAGTTTCTCTTGGCAGGGATCCTAACTTTGTAAGGGACAGAGACTTCCTCACAGTAAGTTTTTTCAAATACCTGCCCTACACCAGAAAAGACTTATTTGTCAAAAAATGAAACAATTTGTGGGAATAGGATAGAAATAAATCCAATAGTAATGCTATAAATTATCTGCATCACCCTTGCACCTACAAGATTCAGACAAAAACCAAGACTGTGCTGCTCTGGGGGTTGTCTAACCACGCAGCATTTAGAAGCCCCACAAAAGTATTCTGTGAAAGTTTCCTTTACATCACAAAACACCAGCTCTTAAACTCACGGGATTTAAAAGAAAACAAATAAAATTAAATAAACCCAAACCTGTTGTGCACTACATTAAGAAATGCAGACAAGATTTGCTCAGAGAATTTTTTTGTCTTTGGATCCAAGAATACTTAACCACATCTAGCAGAAAGACTCCACAGTCACTGTTAGCTTTGCCTGCAGTGGGTATTACCTTTTATCACATAGTGCAAACAATGACTTTCCATGCAATTTTATTTGCAAAATAAGGTGAATGAGATACCTGCAAACATTAGTGATGTCAGCACCGGAATAGCCTTCAATCTTCCCAGCAATTTCTTCAAGGCTGATATCAGGATCTAGTTCTACTTCCCGAAGATTAATCTTAAGTAGTTCTGCTCTGCCTTTTGCTACAATATAAAAACACTTGTTTGAAGACTTGCAAGAGCAACATTAAAAAAATATACAAACACAACTAAAGTTTTTCATAGTAAGTACAAACAAAAGGATTTAGTATGAGAAGAGACAGAACAAATCACAGTAAAGTGATACTCAAATACTATGAGACATATGGCTAAAAGCAGTATATTAAAACAGCATGCTGTAGAGAGATTTTCCAAAGGCATATGTCACTAAAAATGTCTGTTATGTCTCAGATGACGAAGCATTTGGTCACAAACTATCCCAAGGCACAAAAGCACAATCCTACAAATGTCCGCTTCTTCTCACATCCCTTTGAATTCACTCACTGCTCAAGTGTTTGATTGCATAGCATTCACACAGTTTCATTAGAACCACAATGAGGATTCTAGTAACAAAGCTTCAGACAGCATAAACCCCCTAACAATAGGCTGAACTTTAAGCATATGTTTAAGCACTTTACCCAGTTGGGACCCAAGAAAGCTACTGAAGCCTGATAGAAAACAGATACATTAATACAGTAAACATATATTAATATATTTACAATATAAGTGTCCTGGTATTCCACTTCCAGACCTAGATGAAGTGTGCCTGCACTGATAACCAGCTGACTAAATGAGCGCTTATGCAGCCAATTAACCATTTTTCTTGCAGACTGCATGTGCATATGTCCATCTGGGTACAGATGTTAAGCAACCTAGGCTTGTGAGAGGCAATTCACATCTGACAGTTTAGGCCTCAGTATTACTCTGCACAAGGGTGGTAAAGAAGAGAACAAATGCTCTCCTGGCATCTTTATTTCCACAGTGACCAATTTTTATGACCTAGAAGATAACCACAAAAGAGGAAGCAGTCACAGGAAAAGCTAAAAGTCTTAAGGAAATTTCCACACATTTTATGTATCGATATCCCTAATTATTTTTTTTTTTTTTTTAATTGGGGGGGTATATCAAAGAAATTAGAAAGCTTGTGTAAAGCTGCTGGTTTGTGTGCTTTGCAGAAAAGAATATAGTCATCAATCACACAAAATCGGCACTAGCTATAAAATGGAGATTTGTTATTTAGAGAGCACACTGTACATATGACATACCTGCAGAGAGCATCCTGTATCAGAGAACTTTCTTCTAATCTTTGCTATAGGGTTAAGCAAGTCTTTGCAGTATTTTGAAAATGAAATACAGTAGAATATATACTTTCATCAAATTCCACAATATACAAATGTATATATATCACATCACATCTCTTTTTCAATTAAAATGCTGACCAGTTCAGATCACACAGCACAGTTACAAGTGCACCATTTAGATTTGCCCAAAACTGCTCAACATTCTTATTTACAGAATACATGCAACAGAATATCAGACTGGAAATAAAACTGCAGCACACCTTGTGTGTTGTCCAGGGTGTAATACAGTGTGTCAAAAACAATCTGGTTTAATTAGAAACAAGAGCAAGAGCTGATAGGATTTTAAACTAATTGGTCATAAAGACAGGCATCCTGTTAGGAGCTGTAAGCTGCGCAGACAACCTGTGGAACTATTAAGTGTCCTTATACCTGCTAAACTCAATCACAACTGCTGTCACCATGAACACGCATCTTGTTATCTTGAGTGCTCATGCAGGGAGATGAGGCATGCACTGTACCAAGAAACAAAGCCATGCAAACTTCAAGGGATAGGAATCTCAAAATTAATAGGACAGGTGAATGACAGCTAGGAAAGACAATACAAGCTGAGACATCTTGAGGCAGGAAAGGTATCAGCCTGCTGCATTATGAGTGACTCGAAGCACAGCCATAAAGGCAAGCAAGCAGTGATTTACAGTGAACTAAGCCTGTAAGTGAAAATCCACGGATCTACTTCTTTGCATTTGTCTGCAAGAGCATGGAGTGCATTTGCAGTATTTGTGAACATGTCCAAAGGCTGCTTTGATGATCACTCAAGGATTGACTGTTAAACATTTAAAATAATTCCAGGCTCATTAAAACTCTCTTTCAAAATGTAAGAGCCCATCAATGGGTTTGCAATGAAATGCTGCAGCTCTTTGTTGTTAAGCCCCTAAGCAAGTAGTTGTTGTTCATTTTTTCTCCCCTTTCTCTCACTCAAAAATAAAGCAATCCAGACAAATGATTAACCTCCAAATTTCACTGCTCATCACAAAACTATAAAGATTCCTCTCAACTCAATGTCCTGCATTAACACTAAGCTTATCTCGCAAAGGCCCATTTTGAAGGAAAATGCTCGTAGCAAACATACCTGTGGGCAAAGGTATATAAATCCTCTTCTCTAGTCTTCGTCGGAGAGCTTCATCAATATCCCAGGGAAAATTTGTAGCAGCTAATACCATAACCATCTTGGAAGGGTCATCATTTTCCAGAGCACCACCTACTCCTGCAAGCACAATAGTTTACAGTAATTTCACATCACAGGTCTTATTGATTGAGGTGCTTGCTAAAAAACACTGCAGGCAAACATTGCAAAAGTGCGGTCAAAGCTAAGCAACAGCTGTATATAGTCCTAGTGCCCCTTTCCAAACTTTCCATAGCTTAGGTATGACAAGACCATCTGTCACAGAAGGGGGGACACTTCATTCTTCTGTTGAGACAGGGGATGGCTTTATCTGACAGTGCTAATGACACAATCCCACTGAAAATGTTATCTCTGCCAAATCCAGCCACAGAAGAACTAAGAATCACTCCCCAGCCTCCCAAATGAGGACTGCAAAGTAATTATCACTTTGAGGCAAAAAGCTGCTTACCCTGAGTTTATCACAGTGAACCTGCACATTTCAGGACATTATAAATAGTAGTTGAACAGTAGCTGCAAAACAGAGGTGGTTATCAAATCATTACACTATGCAATATTCCTCAGATGGTCATCCATGTTATGTGCTGCTGCACAAACTTGATACTAAATCTGACTAAAAGGGTAGTATTAGCTGCCACCACAAAACACAGCAAAAATCAGATTGCACAATGGAGTCCCAAGCTGGAGACTTCTAGTAAAGGGAGAAATTTGTTTAAATTGCATTAAGACCTGCACCAAACTGCACAAAACTCCATGATCTGCTTCTGGAGTCTGTGTCTCTTAAAGTTTTAAATTTATCATCAAAATGGCCATTTTAGAAAAAAAAAAAAGCGCGAAACACTTTTCAGTTATCTTCCTTCAAATGCTCAAAAAATACACTCCTCTCAAGTCCTGCCTTCTTTTTCCACTATCCATAAAGCCAGGTTTTCCAGACTGCTCAAGTTTTTACATCCCCACCTATGAAGAAACAGCATCCCAGCCCCAAACTTGGATCTAAACACTTGTTACCGTCCATTTGCACAAGCAGCTCAGACTTGACTCTGCGACTCGCCTCATGCTCATCAGACGTGCCTCTGCGGCTACAGATGGAATCGATCTCATCAATAAAGATTGTTGTTGGAGCGTAAAACCTCGCCTTTATTCAAATGAAAACATCACTATTAGGGCTGCAGCAGCAAGGACAGGCTCTCATCAGATCACAGCCCAGTCCCACTAGACTACATACAGATGTTTCCTGCCTGTCACAAGAAAATAACACAAGATCCTAATTTACAAAAACTGTTAGGCATATGCTGAAGTTTATACACTTTAAATTGTAGTCCTTGAGTCAGGAGTCTTTCAGAGCTGGTTGGCTTTCCTCATCAACCAGTCTTGCAAAGGGGAAAAGGAACACAATCACAGTACAGGCAGTTTTTTGTCTAGGTTTTTGTGTCATTGAGGCGTAAGCATAGAGGACAGAAGGGATCTCAGCCTATCTCAACAAAGACAAGCTGTAACTGAGAGTATTGTAGAGGTGCACTAAGGAACTCAAAAAGTTGAATGACTCCAGTATAGGTCCATATGGAAATGTCCTTCACATACCCTGCATGACAGACTGCACTCACAACTTCACTGAGAGGCTTGTGCCCATCATTCAGAATAGAAACAGAATTAAAACATGTATTGCTTCTAGAGTAACAGTTCCAAATTTCTTCCAATTTCAAATCTATTTCCTATGGGCTTGTTGTCCCATAACTGAATAAGAACTGAATTTTTGTTAAGGTCACAACTCTGTGCTTAGTCTGGAAAATGCTAAGCACAGGTGGTGAACCATTTCCTTCTAAGTCAGAAGCCAGAAAAGGATAGAAACATAGATCATGTTTTCCTAACAGATTGAAGGAGTGTCAGTACAATGAACTCTGTGCTTCCAGCATGCTACTGGAGGGGCAGGAAACCGAGAGATGTCCTTTCTCACCTTAGTGATCCCCAGATCACATCATTGAAGACATACCATTTCAAACAAGAGGCGGACCAGCTTCTCAGACTCGCCCCTGTATTTAGATGTCAGAGTAGAAGAAGACACATTGAAGAATGTTGTTCCACATTCTGTAGCAACAGCTTTTGCTAGCATTGTTTTGCCAGTGCCAGGAGGACCAACCATCAGCACACCCTACAAGGTGAAAACAAAGGTAATGAACAACAAATAAAGAAACTCTGCATTTGGTACTCTACGCTACATCTCAGTATGATCCAAGATCTGTTTTTAAATTGTTTAACAACATAATTGCCGTCAGTGGAAAACAAAAGACAAGAATCCCATTTTCAAGAACAACATGGAAGTGTTCTGCAACTTCTTTTTACCACTCTGCTGAAGCCTGAATCACAAACCTGGTAACTTTTGCTACACCTATCACCCGGGAATTGGACAATTGAATCAGACACAGTCTGAACTTGAACTTAGGCAGTTTCCCAACTCACAAGGGATTGCACAGGTAGATGAAGACAGTGAATCTTTCTTTGTGGAACAAAGGCTCCTTTAATGAAACCAAAATACTTTTGCAGAAAGTTGTATTCCCTCAGTAGAGCACTTTTCTGTAGAAAAACATTTTGCCAAAAAATCCTGATGATCTGTATATATGAATCCAGTTGATTTTTACATTTAAGTATGCACGACAGCATTCACTGAATAGGACAGTTTGTCATACTGTTTAATCTCTCCATCTCAGTCCTTCTACAGCCATACTACTGCATCTTAGCAATTCCTGGCTGAAACACCATCCTTACCGCACTGATGGATGGCTGAAGAGCACTGCTATTTCTGTTTCATAGATAAGCAACTGTGGCTCATGTAGACTACCACTCCAGCCCACAAAAGCCTAATCTGAGCCTCAGTGATTATTCAGAAAGCTTTAAACTAGAAAAGTGAACTACAGTTAAGTTCCGGTTGGCATCCACACCATCAAACTGTCTTTCCACCTCTGGTCTATCTGAAAGAAAGAGTAAGGAACACACATATCTGCAACTCAGCACATTTGCCCATCATTATACAAGCAGGTTTTAGCTAGACACACAGCACACTCAGGACCCATGTTAAGATTGTAGCACCGAGACTGGTTAATCACTCTTGATAATATTTCTAAATACAGCTATCTTCATGGATAGTCTTCCCAACCCTTTCAGCAGCAGTACTGCAGAGGGATGCCACACTGTTCCATGCCTGCAGAGCACTATAACAGAACACCGTGATTTTAAGCATGGCACTATTAAAATGTAGTGCCCAAGCAGCTTGGGGTATTTTTTCCCCTCCCAGCTGCAAGATCTTATTACATGCTAACAAGAGTTTTCTAAAGTAAAGTTGTACTGTGTTGCAAGGGTAATCAAATTAGCTAGAATTAGAATTACACATCATAATGTGCTCTGCAATTAATAACTTACATAAAATTCCACAGCAATAAGAATATCTGTTAAATGCAAGCCACATAGCAAATTAGATTTCATCTGCTTTTCACAAAATTTTACTTCAAAAAGCACAAAGAATGACATGGAAGAGAACTATAAAACCAACTCAACCGGGAAGACAATTATTCAAAAATGTACTATTCAAGAGCAATAGCCTCTCTGTACTCCATTTTCCATTAACTCTTAATACCTTTATTGCCATTTAACACTTATCTAATGCAATCTCAACATACATTCATTGGTAAATTAAGTCAGAAATGTTCATGCACCATCCATATAGCTAGCAGACCAATGTCACTCCTCAGGCTGCCCAAGGTTTCCTAAGCTGCAGAGCAGCAAGCATAAAAATTAAATGGACTCTTTCTCCCCATGAACATTCAGACATATACTGGGCTTTGAGTTGCTGCACAGTCATACTGATATTATAATAATACTGCAAGTACAACCCTGCAGTTACTGGGTGAAAATTACTCAGCCTGTGATATGCAGGTCAGATGACTGACTGTTCTCTCTGAGTTTCAAATAGTTTTATTCAGTATTTTTAAACAAGCTGTACCTCAATTCAAATCACACTTGACCTCTGTGTTTCACAAACTGTTTTTTACAGGATGTGGTGATACAAGACTAACACTGTTTTTTGGATATTGCTTTGGCTCTCCATTATTATGGAAGGTCAAATTCTGGCTGTGACATGGTTTAGTGTGAGGTGTCCCTGCCCATGGCAGGGGGGTTGGAATTAGATGATCTTAAGCTCCTTTCCAACCCTAACTATTCTATGATTCTATGCTGCTTTTCGAAGCCCATCACTTTGCACCTCCTGCGTAACTATTGCAGTGAGCGCTACATTGCACCTGATACTGGCAGCATTACATATGTGCAAAGCAGCCACACCAGGTGGAAAACCAGGGGAAAACCAAGCTCTCTGGGGATGAAGATGATACCAATATCAGTTAAAAGAACTTGAGTTCTCAGCAAAACAAGATATGCATGATTGCAAACAGAAATACATAAGATCAAGTTGCATTCTCTCCCTCTGCAAACTAGAGGCTGCCACTTACTCACTACTTAAAATCCTTGACAAACACAAAGACTTCTTTATTCTTCCTCTAAGTCTGTTAATCCAAAGTATTTCAATAAGAAGCTGAAACGCACCACAGGGAGCAAGTGTTTTGATGAAATCACTGCAGGGTTACTTCTTGTTGTTGTAACAATCACTAGCAGAGCAGTGGGAAGCACAGCGAGCAACTGGGCCTTCCTGGCACAATACAGCTTAGAAAAAAAGAAAAAGCAAGCCCATGGACACTCAGAAACTCATGGCTGCAGCTACACAGCAACTGTGTTGAATCAGAGAAGACAGCTGCCTCCTTCACACAAGTCACTGTCCTCTGAATTCAGGCACAAACTGTGAGGGCTGTTCTGGGAATTGTTCTCAGGAGAGCCTGGACATCCAAAACCAGATTTGGCTGCCTTTTCCCTGAATTATTGTCCTGAATGCCTAGGCTCAACAAATGCCTGCTGCTATATTGATTACTGCAAGAAACACTCTTCCCTTCAAAACTTCTCATCCTTGTAGCACAGTCAGAGGTCAACAGTAGGGAAACTACATGCTGTTGTGTGTGAAAAAATATATTCAGGAGAGTAACAGCTTCACAAGTCACCAGGGAAAAGGCTAACAATGGAGACTCTTCATGGACATGTCAGAAATCAATCTGCATTGCAGACTGAAGAGAGGAAATAATCTTAAATTTCTCCCATGTCTACAACCACCTCATTTTCAGAGATGACACCACTCAGTAGGAAAAGATAATCTCACACAGAGATAAAGACTAACTCTTTTAAAGACTAAGCTGTTGTTTCTTTACCCACTGCCACAATGCTCAGAGACAAGGCCAGTGGCACTCTTTATGTCCCCTACGGTCTGCTGAGATGCCTGCCTAACAGACAGATGGCCACTACATCCTCTAGGGATGTTAATACATGAAAAAAGCATAGCAGCTCTTCACACCCTTAAAAGTTTTTGAAGACTAGACAGACAGGGCTCCTGTAGTCTATAAGGGTATAGATGTAGCTTCTATGCCAAGAAGAAAAGAGAGATTCAGATGTTCAAAACACACTAAAATCTTACCCTACACTTGTAACGCATTTTATCTATGCTCTGTCTGAGCCAAAGCTCAGTTAACTTTAAGGTTAACATCCAGGCCATTGGTACTTATCACTAAACCTCAAAGGCCTTATAGCCTGGGGCTATATTTGGGCTGTCCCCCTAAAACTCCCCTAGAAGTTCCATGAACAGCCCTCAGACAGCCATCTCCCAGTTCCCAACTTCCTCTGTTACTGTCCATAGACATCACAAGCCCCAAGAGTTACAAGTCCTCCACTCCTAAGTTCCTGCAAGGCTTTGTTTTGTAAATAAACAGAATAATGGTGATCTGGGACTGGCTCAGGCTGGAGGAGGACAGCTTTGAGGGTCAGACCTAAGTATAAGCCAGATCAGTACAAGGACCAAGCAGGAAAAAACAGTGCAAGTCTGCAAGTAATACAAGATCTGACACATGCTGCTGAATCTACATACTAAACCACAGAAACTACTCACGTACACAGCATTCCCTAAGCATGCCATTGCCTTGCACACTCAAGAATAACAGACAATTTGCAGGATTCTCTTTTCCCCAGTAATCCTTCACAGTAACAATAAAGTCCTTGTGCTGTGAGTAGTTATTCCCTAAACATGTGTCAATCCATTCCACAACAAAAGCAAGATAATTTTATTTCACAGAAATGCTCAATAACCTCCGCCCTCCTCACACTTTTTAGCTCTAACCAAGGCTCAGTCTGGGCTCACCCCGGTCCATCAGCCAGGCCAGCTTGCTCCTATACCTTTCCTGTTACCCTTCTTGCAGCTCACTCTCCCACCTGCATTTCTCCTACTGCAGCAGTAACTATGCCCAACTGTAAGTGTAACTGCAAAGCTAAATCATCTCTCTGATTAGTCCCCTCTCTCCTTGCTTCCTTGCATGATCCAGCCTGCAGTTTGCGGTTTGAGACAGCTGGCACATGCAGAACAAAATAGGACTGGTATCCTTTGTGGACTGTTGAAGAGTGGGCACCATAATCCTAAACAGAGCTATCTGTTAAGCATTTCTACTTCTGTCAATATACCCTATATGTTTGCCTACATGTACAGGCTGACATACAGAAAGTGTAATAATGTCAACAAGCTACGACTGAGTAAATACAAAAGAATTACTATTTAATGCAAAGCTTGCATACACTTCCAGTTGTCTCTTTCAGTGCATTTTACAGAATTATAGAATGCTTAGGGTTAGAAAGGACCATGAATCATTGAGAGATGATTTCATGAAGAAATTCTTGATCTCTCCCATTTGCCTTTTCTGCCTTCTGCTACAGGCATCCACACGTATTACAGCAGCAGACGTACACAGCTAAACCTTGCCATTTACTGAAAACACCAAATAAATTCCCACCTTCCAAGGTCTTCTGATCCCTTTGAAAAAATCAGGCATCCACATTGGAAGAACAACAGCTTCTCTTAATAATTTCTTGGCTTCTTCCAAATCTGCTATGTCATCCCTGTGCAAGATGAAGAAATTTGTGTAAGATTCCTGTATAACAGTATTTCTTCTATTTTTATACAGGAAAAACAGAACAGCCTTCATACCATCTCTTAGCATGCCAGTATATGCCTCATGAAAACACTCCTATAATCTGGTGACCTAAAATTAAATCCACTTTTGGAAGGTCGGGAAAAAATTATTTCCAACTCAAGTTACCCAGAGCTGCTTAATTAAAAACTGTTTTGAACAATGTGAACACCAAAGCAGTATCGTTAAAGTTCTCTGGAGTGTGCTTTCATTTCAGCAGTACCTATAATAGATGTACTGCACATTACATCAGTTAGCAACAAAAGCTTAACTGTCATCAAATTAATAAACTGTTAAAACCAAAAGACCTTGTTTTGCCTATCAGCAGAAGATTATGATAGCTCCCTGTTTTAAGAGTCAGAAGGATCATTTCTCTACTCCACACTAACAAAACCACTTAAATTGAGAAAATCCCTCATACCAATGAATGCTTGGATTCCTTGACACAATGTCCCTTTCAAGAGCTTCAACCAAGTCTTTGTCGTAACCTGCTCCATCAAATTTTGGAATTTCCCCATCACCAACTTCCTGGGGTATTTTCTTGCCCTAGAAGTGAAAGTCATACAGCCTCATAAGGACATTATTCTTTCAACATACCCTTTCCTAGCAGTGTTTAGCAATATTGTTTGGTTCACCTTTGTAGAAGCCACATGAAAGCATCAAGCTTTAACACAGCCATATCAGCACCACAACGGCCAGCAAAACCCGATTGTTCATACCCTACACTCCATGGAGTTCCCAGATACCTGTGCTTCCTTCAGAGATGCAGCTCACAGCGACAAAACCCCATCAAAGCTCATTACGTACCACAGTAAGTGGGTGGGTGGGTTGGTTTTAAAGCAGCAAACCAGATTCTCTTCATAAGCGCTTAAACAGCTCTTTAGACATCAAGTGATGCACTTCCTGGCCAGCAAATGGGATGAATGCAGAACAGCCTCACAAATCACTCGGCATCATGAGTTAAGACTATATTAACTGCTGGCTGTATTGAGAAGATGCTACACCTGCCACACTACCTGCCAGAGCTTAACAACTGATACCTCGTCATTGAAAAGGATTATACCCATTGTCTTGGATGGAGGAAATCCAAAATGATTCTTTCCCCATATTTAATTAAAGTGATCCTGTCCAGCAATTTCTCCTTTCCTGAACTGCAAACTACCTACTTCACACCTCATTTACAGGCCAGCTCCATAAACAGTTACAATGCTTTAAAAGATCATATTTATCTCAAGGCCACACCAAAAGCTCTAAAGAAGCTCCCAACTCACCCAGACTTCTTTGAACTACAATAATTTCTGCAGCATGCCAATGCTCATTCAGTGACCCAGCCACACACTTCCTCCATCCCAAAAAGCCCACAGCTCCTGGTTAATGCTTCCAAAGTGCCCTTAAGCTTTTGGGAGTGAAGTAACACTTTCTCTTTGAAGCACGAGGGCTCACGCTCCTCCTCTCCCACTTTAAAGAAACTGCTTCCCTCCCAGCACAACAGCACCATTCAGCAGTGCCTGAAAACTAGCTGTGCTGTTTTACCAAAGGAATTTGAGTAGAGAGCTACTTTGGGACTCTTAACTCAGCTATCATAGCAGCAAGTTAAAGAAACCCAGCTGGCTGGACAAAAGGCAAAGGCGGACCGAGAGGCAGCTGGAGACACACAAATAACCTCGGCAGTGGAAAAAGGTGGAGATTACATGCCTCCCAGTTGCCATGTACTCACCAGGCCTGTGAGGGAGCACTTCATCTTCCCACTGTTTTTTGCAATGGAAATGAAACCGAAAGTTGTGTTCAGACAAAAAGCTGGTGTCAAAAATGTAATGGTCTAGCACAAAATGCTAGAAATGGAAATGGAGAAAAACAGCCTTGTAGTGTTTGGAAAATTTCAGGAGAGAAAAAATGGAATCCAAATGTAACCACAAAAAGAGAAAGGAGGGGAAATGGCAATGAAATGAAAAGTATTTTCTGTCTTTGTTACACACTTCTGTCTCTCTGCAACAGACTGTCCTAGTCATTCACTGGAGGCCACACCAAGCCCGGCTGTGGAATGGTGTAAATAAAACAAATAAATGGAAACAGAAGGTGGGAGAAAGAGCTGAACCCAGCACCCCAGTACCTGGTGCTGCGATACTCGCTCTTGCTAGGATGGTTGTTTTTCCTGCTCCCTGTGCATGGCTCAGCCACAGAGGGAAAAGGATGGCACATGGGGAGGTGTGCTTTCAGCATCACTCTGGCTGTCAGTTTAGTGACACTGAATGTTTCCTTTCATTATTTATTTTTCAGTTCTGAAATCAAAGCAAGATTTAAACTATTTATAGTTTTCACACATAATGAGATTATTAACACTGCTTCCAAACTGTCCAACCTGCAATCCTCAGCCAGCAGGACTATGAAAAACAATATAAAGTCACCTGAATCCCATGGGCAGCAGGAGTAAGTGTAATTTTTCAGTCCTATCTCATCTGTTCGTGTGGTGTTAAACAGCTTCAAGTAAAGTTGCTTATGATGGCTTCTCTCTAAGATATGCCAAGAGAGAAGTATACAGGGCTGCAGAAGATTGCTCCCCCTCCACCTGGCAATCCCACCATGTAACCTCCTCAGACAGCCAAGTTTTGACCTACACAAATTTAGAAATTTGCTGGGATTTCCATCAGGAAGAGCTATCAGACCTGCACTGGAACAAAAACTGTATTTCCAGCATGACTGTTCCTACTCTCACACTACGTTCATGCATTAGTTCCTGTAGTTATCTCATTGATGTGCCCACCACTCTGATGTACTTGCAGTATGTACATGCCCTGCCTTCATTTGCCAAACCAAGTCTTCGGTTGGAATACAAACTGAACACATTTACCTGCTCACCTGGGCAGCCCTTCTTTTTCCCTCTTTTAATATTATATGCCTTTCTTGAGCACAGTTGCAGAAACACATGCCAAATACTCCAGCTGCTGTCTCACCAGGACATCTTATAATGGTAACATCTCAGCAAACTGGGTGTGGGATTTCATTTCCATTTCTTTCCATAGCTAAATCATGCTGGCACCTTACACAGATTAATCATGTAGGATAACTGGTGGCTGCAATCACTAGACCTGGGTCCTGAAAACATCATGCTCCCCTGCAGGATCTTCCAACTACACACAAACACCAAATGACTATTGCCAGGCTCACCCTGTGCTACTTGCTGCCAAAGCCAAAGGCAGCACCTGGCTGTGCCTCACTCCAGCAGCCAGCCCTTCCCATCACTGCCAGGAAAAGACGATGTGCCTATGATTCCTGCTGGTATGTCCAAATTTCTCTTCCCCTCCACTGCTGAGCTCCCACATTCTAGCAGAATACTTGTTCTAGTCCCCAAGTACAGACTGCTGCCCTGCACTGATGAACATTATCCCATTTCCATGACTCCAGCACAGAGTCATCCAATTCTTCCTCTACAACAGCCTCATTCATCACTCCTGGTGATGGTGCTTCCCAGCTCAGTGTCATCGGCAAATTTAACTAGGCTATGTTCCTTTTTTAGGCCAAGGTCATTAAATATAAAATAAAAGTCAATCTCTAGTCTTGAGGAAATCCAGAAATGCTTTGCCAGTTGACTGATACTTTTTTGCTCAGTAGCACTTGTTTACATTCCCCTTGCTGCCTAATTCTTTCCCCCTTACAATTCTATACCACACGCTCACTAGATTAACTAACTGCTTCACATGCAGCATGCAGGTAGATTTACTGCTTTAAGATATTAATTAGAACTCTAAGGAAAGTGCTGGCAAAGGCAACACCTTTGCTTAAGAAACCATGTATCACTTTATTCCAGTTAGTCCCAAGTCTTTAACTTTTCACCTACTCTAAATTCATTTTAAACCTTTGCACACTGCTTAGATAACATTAACAACTTCAGTTGCCTGGAGCACTATTCCCTTCCCCTTCTGAATACAAGCACAGTCAACACAACTCACTATTCACATGAAACAACAGCAGACCCAACAAACTTTACTGGAAATCTCTAGTCCCAGCCCTGCAATTCCACCTACAGTTGTTTCAGTATTCTCAGATGGAGATTATGCAGCCCTCCAATCCCAGTGCATGCGGGTCTATGCTTCCACCTAAATTCCTCATATCTGATGACACACAACAGAATAATCAAGCCAAAAAAAAAAAAAAAAAGGGGTGCATTTTTTTTAAGTCGTATCTTCATCGATTTTAACATTCACTTCACTGCCATGGCAGCATAGACCTTGGCTATTTCATATCCTTTACAGTATTTACTGTTCTCACCAAATGCACTGACAACGTAAAATAATCTCAACAGTACTCCTAAAAAAAGTGTTCTAGTGCTTAGATATGGTATTATGCAATTTCTAAGAGCCATACAGGTAGCATTCCTGCTGCCTTTTAAAGCTGAACTAGTGAACAGAGGATAAAATTCTTGGCGATGATCCATCAGAAGGTACTCTTGAGAACAAGCCTAATAATTTTCATTGGAACTAAGAGGGAAGAAGCACTTGAAAGCAGTATTTTAGAAAAAGGAACATGCAAATGCAAGGGTTTTGTGGATAAACACCATCCGATGGGCTGCAGTTCAAGATTACTTTATATATCTCTACAAAAGATTATTTTACAGGCAGAGTCAGGTTAAAACTCCTTATCCCAAGATGGTTACTGCTAGTATGAAAAGATAATATAGTTCAGGGAGGAGAAATGGTGAAAGAAGACATTTCCCTCAAGGCAAAACACTTCTAAAACATACATTCTATACCTATATTTACCTTGAAAAATACCAAAACAAATATGGATATTACACTGTGATGTTATAGCCAGGACAGCATACAAATTTCCATACTGCTACCAACATCTTAGAAAATGGGTATGACATCCAAGTTCATTAGAAATGCTAAGTAATCCTAGCCGAGCAGCCAGACCCCCCAAACCCAAGAACTACAGAGCTGATCCACTGTGAGAAAAGAGATACTTGGTTACTTGGTCTGAAGCTCCAGTTTTGCCCCCTTGTTTTTAACTGAACGTGAAGAGTTACTGAACCTCTTTGATTCAATATAACTACTCTACAAGGGTAGCTTTAAGTTCAGAAACTGAAGAACATAACCACTTGCAATCTAAGAAAGGATAAGCCTGAAAGGGAAGTTAAACCTATTTTTGTGCCTGTGGGTAAAATATGGAAAGTGTATTCACTTCCTTCACTTCCCACACCTGGCTACTTCCTCTTTTATTCAAAATTTTCTTCGAAGTAAAATCATGGATCCCTTAAAAATTGTCATATAACACATGAGAATTGGTAATCCAGGGTCACTTTCATCTACATACCCCAAAGAAACTAAAATAACCACCAGGTAGGTAGACAAAGGGGAAACCAAGAGTACATGGATTGGTACTTTTTGAAGAGCAGACACATTTTCCTTCTGCCACCTAGTGATCAATTTATTCAGATAAGAGTAGTGTTTAAAATGTACCACATTAAATGGAACATCTTCATGACTTCCTCCACCTCACAGCAGTAGTGCTGCTAATCACATTATTCCCAGAGACAAGGATTGTGCAAGTCATGTTGTTGTAGGCTCCTTATAGTAAAGCCCTATCATGCCCATCATCGGAAAGCTTTGAGAGCATAGTTCACCCTCATTAGTTAAGACTCTGAAGGCTGCCTTACATAAGCACATGTGGTGAACCTGTCACACACCACGACTCCAATTCCTGTATAGCTGGCAGAACTGTAAATAATTGCACAGGTCTTCACAAGCTTTTTACAGCTTGCAGGATGCACACTTTCTGTTTTAAATCTTACTGGTCCAGGGCACAGAGATTTCTAAAATGCTTCATCCGTACAGTCACTCAATGGCACTGCTAAAAATGTGCTGGTCCTACCTGCTGATGGCAATAAGGGCTGGGATTGCTTAATACTTCTCCTGTGTATCAGCGAAACAATTAGTGATGAAATTAATGATCAAAAAACAATGAAAAAATCTTGGAGCCCTTTTTGCATTGTGGAGGATCAACCTGTAGCAGAAAAGTCATGAAGGGACTAACCAAATTCATTTGGAAGAAAACTGACCTAAATATTTTCTTATTCATCTAGTAAGATCTGTACAATACTGTGTTCCACACAGGAAGCGGCTTCCCATAACTCTGTCAGGAAAGCAAAGCTGCTTCAGTACCCTCTTGACTTGTATCATTTATACCACAGATTCCTCAGGTTCCTGGCAATGACTCCACAGTTAAATTTAAAAATGCAAGTGTTTCAGAAACAGCAATTTGCACAGACATTTTTTGAGCCACTGAACAGTCTTGCCTTTGAAGTCACTGTTTGACAGCGAATCACTGTCCCTCCTCTTTCACTTCAGCACTGCTTCTTTTTCATGGGTCTTCAGAGAAAAGAATCTCAAATTTATTCTAATTTATTTGTTTCTGTTTTTAAAACAAAGCCTTTCCTCAACATGTAATAAAATATAATTTTATAAACTAAAGAAAATGAAAGCTGCTAAGAGTTTGCTTTTACTGTGTCTCCTCATATAATTTTCAACTATGTAACGTCAAATAATTTGGCACAGATTTAACTAGCATCAGTGAATTTACAGAACTGTCCTGGACTTCTAGGAACACCTACATTTTACTATGGCATGGCAAAGGCAATGGTACTGTGGAACTCCATTCATAATGTTTGAAGCCTAGAAAGTGCATTGGTCTCACTTTTGCACTTTTTACATAGAAATCTTTAAAGAAGACCTGATTTGTATTTAAAAAAAGAAAACCAAGCCAAAAATAACAAAAATAAAACAACAACGAAAAAGAACACACAAGAAAAAAAAAAAAAAAACACAAAAAAACCCACCAAAACACAGTAAGACACAGGATGGGGGAGAAAAGAAGGGACTCAATGGCATAATGCCTGATTGATACTGATAGATTAGAGTTAAGCCCATGGGCTGAGATGATAAGAAACCCCCAGTAACAGGCCACCATGCTTCCTCCCTATCCCTATCAAAAACTTGACAGAACTTTCCTTAATTTGGTGTAATTTGTTAGTAAATATCCCCATGATATGTGCTTTGTCCATGAGGCAAGAGGAAAGTACCAAGTTTTCTTGTACAGGATTATTATGGCTTTTTATTATTATCTGCATTAAATAACTAAAACTAAAAATGCTTCCCTTTGTCACCTGCTGCATCATTAACTCTTCTCCCACATATTCCTTCCCACTTCTTACCTTGTCATCTTTTCCTCTAACTCTAGATTCCCTTTCGCGGCTGCCTGCAGGCTTCTCGCCCTTGGATACCATGTGTGCTCTTCCTGTAGGCCCACGGGGCTGTAGTCCTGGCGAGTCTTTTCTCAAAGCTTTGCTGGGGCGTCTGATCTGAGGTGGAGCCCTAACAATAAGCAACCACAATGAAAACATGCTAAAAACAGTGAAGAAAGAGCAACATTTAGAAGGAAGGATTCTAATACATCATTAAT
Source organism: Forpus xanthops (assembly GCA_032466535.1). Classification (NCBI taxonomy): domain Eukaryota; kingdom Metazoa; phylum Chordata; class Aves; order Psittaciformes; family Psittacidae; genus Forpus; species Forpus xanthops. Next base: position 26,220 of record JASSUY010036664.1, read on the forward strand.
TCTTTTAATGCATTATTACTAAAGCTGACAAGCCCCTAAGTCTTACCTCCCTACATGTACAAATACAACAATGTAGTTATGGTTCTGTCTGACACTCAAAGTAAGAAAAAAATACAAAAGGAAAATAAAAGTTCCAACAGTGCAAAAAAAGACAACTCCCAATGATCAGTACTCCCACCCAATCTTACAACAGACCAACATACATGTAACAAGAAACAATTTAGTAATTCTTCAAATCGTAGTTCCCTCTGACTCCAAAACGGGAGATTATGTTGGGCTATATTCACATACACAAGCTGAACACAACCATATGAGATCTGTGGTTTAAGAAAAAATAATAAAAGTTGGCTAATAGCTTTGACAGACCCTAAAACAAAGGAAGGAGAATTTTCAAACAATCCTCCTGCCTCTGACTTCTTTCCCCTGAGCGAAAATGTCAAAATGTACAAATTGCCTAGAAAGCAAAAGCAAACAAAGCCCGACTGCAACCACCTGTACTTGTGTCCATCACCCACAATGTCAAAGAGAACTCAGCAGTGGAATGAGGAAGAATTTGGTTTCTGGAGAGGTATCACAGTAATTTTGCTCTAGGGATTGGAGCTGACATACAGAACTAAAATAAACAGCCAGGAACATCACCCAACATGAATTAGCATCCCCTACTCAATCTTCTACTGATCCTTATTTTGAGTAACTCAGAATTTGCTAACTCCAAAAAAGATCCCAGAATACGGCTTACAAAGAATATATACTTAAATGCACTGTGGATACAACTACTACATTTTGCTTTGTATACATTTTCATCAATCACAACAGCATAGAACAGTGGCTGTTTTCCCTTACTTTTGTGTACAAGATTTCAATTTCAGCCTAAAAAAGCAGATGAACAATTGGGCCTTTACCTCCAAGAAAGACCCAAGAATAAATACATCTTGCACTTCATGCAACATTATCACAAAAATTCTAATAACCATTTCTAACACTCACAAACGTAACTAATATTAATATTACTTTACACTTACATTCTTAGGGTATCTTCAAAAGCAAAGACATTTGATATAATAAAGCATATAAATTTACAAAAACACTTCACCAGAATAGTAGCAGAACATTTCTTTTTATTTACTGAAAGCTCTCATTCTACATTGTTCCTTTGCTTATGTGAGTACACACACATTAAAATTGCTTACTATAACAATGTTAGAAAAATGCTGGCATGATAAAGGTTAATCTTGTTTTTAAACTGGATTTGTTGTTGCCAGCAACCTGTGCCAAGCTGTATTAGGGTGAAAATAGGGATTTCAGAAAATATACAAGCATTAATTTTGAGAAAACTATTAGCTAACTAAAGTTACCTTAAAGGTCATTACAGAAGAGAAACACCATGTATAACACAAGTTTAGCAATAAGACTAAACGATGGATTAAACACAGGTTATATTATCTGTAGTAGTAAGTGATTTCTAGCCACCATGTCCTTGAAGATACTTCAGGTTCTAAAACCTTACTGGCTCCTCAGCCATCAGTGAATTCAACTGCTTAAACAAACTGAAATGGAGAAGTTTTCTGCCTGCACATGAGAAAGGCAAGTGTCACCAAAAGCCTCTTTACCTCTCCAGCACACCAGTTGCAGGCGCTTAGCTAGTCACTCCTACCAGAATAAAAGAGTGACTTGCTTTAGAACTTCAGCGATAAATCCAACTGTACTTTAATTACTTTTATTATATTATATAAATATATTACATTATATTTATTATTTATATAATTTATTATATTTATTCTTTATTACAAATGACAAAGGGGTAAATGAAATCTGATTTTCACGCTACAAGCGCATTCAAGGAAGAATATGAAATTAATGGCAACCCAGCTTTATTCCACCCACTCCGCTTGAACCTCCTTACCTGTGTTCAGCTGGAACAGGAGGGGGCCAAACATCAGGATCTCTAAAAGGCTCATCTTGACAGGATACAGGGATATCTGCACGTCTGTCCATTTTAAAACTCTCTAAAGTGTTCACAATGCTTTTAACTTGTTCATATTCTTCAAGTAATTCTTGTCGGACCTTGAGAAATACATGCATTATTTAAAAAATGTTACAGTTCAACCTTTTTCTTTCTTAAACCACAGAAAGTACCTCTAAACATATGCTACTCTCAAATGTAGGGACACCCAAGATCTTCCATTCACAACCCCCAGACCTATAAGGCTCACAACAGATCTTTAGCATAAAAAGTTGCATCCCTGTTGAGTTCCTCTTCCTGCTTGTCAGTGTCATGACCAGACATGATTGCTAATGCAGGGATCACTCTTCCATAATTTCTGCTAATGCTCAGATTTACATGTTCATGTTGACATGCATGCATACATACACATACTTTTATTTTTTTACAGGTAAAGGTGCTGTTGGCAGATCTTTAACATATTTGCTACTATTATGGCATAAAATAACTTCTCTGATTGCAGTCTCCAAGGCCCTAGTTATAAACCTGGCTGAATCATTAAAATACAGTATTATAAAATTAACTTTGTGAGGGGCACAACACAGAGCACAAGCCAACCCGTTGGTGGATTGGAAAGATCACAACAGAAAATGGGAACTTTAACACCCTACAGCATAAGTTCAAATAAGTAAAGAAAGGAAAATAAAAATGAGAGGAAATTATGTCTCAGAAAGAAATCGGGTTGGAGAATCGTGCAGCTGAATTTTATATTTGAAGTTTCTATTGTCATTATTCAGGGAATTAGAACTACTGCAACAATTTCAAGATTATTTACTTGGTATTTGTTATTTTCAATTTTCTTCCATGAAGCCAGGGGAAAATAAAATCTCTGTAGAAATTTGTGAAGTCTTAAGTGGTATGGCTTGCTACAAGCTCAAGTTGTGTATGCTAAGGTCATCAGCTCTTAGTATACACCAGCAGCCTGTCCTTGGTTCAGCTGTATTGTCCATTCTTGCTCAGAAATGTAAGCTTTCAGTTCATTAACTTAAGATGTGCTAGGATTCACCTGACTACACTTGTACAGAATCTTACCAGTCTTCCACCTGTCACTCAATGATGCTTTCCATCCTGTGGGTTCAACCTCCATGCTCACTTTGGTTTTTACCCGCTTGAGGGTCATAACACCCAGATCTCACTCTTCACTTAAGTGTTCGTGCACAGCTAAAACTAATTCATGCATCACTGTGCAGACCTGGAAATCAGTATTAGCACTCTGCAGCTAGGATTACCTTAGGCCAGTGTGAATCTTGTCTGTTGTGGTCTTGCAGCTGGAGCTACAAAGACAACCTGAACTTTTCCACCCAGTGGAAAGGCACATGGGCTCTACAAGCCTCTTGTGAAGAAACACTAGGGTGAGGATACCTGCAGGCTGCCACCAGGCACATTACCAAGTGACACTACAACTAGGATGCACTGCAAGGCTGAATCAAAAGCCAGGTTCTGAAGTCAGCTTACAAGAAAGCCACAGAAAGAAACCAGGCACCCAGCTGTGCTCATGTCACACGTACACCTGAAAAAGAGCTATGAAAAACAGTGCCTAGGAATGCTGCAACCAGACTGCACTTTGTGACAAATAGAGGAAGGCAACTGAGGACGGTACCAGCAGATGTGTTGCCTGATGACCAGATTCTCTTTGCCACGCAGATCGTGAGTAAATGGAGAGGATCAGGGAAATGGAAGTCTGCAAATCCTGCCTGTCTGCTCAGGTTCTAACAGAAGCAAATCAGAGAAGTAGTACTAAACAGCATCACATCTAACAGCTCCTAACACTGCTCACTGGTGAAAAGATGAAGCCAGTAGCTCAAGATCCTTCTGTCTCCCTGTGTGTTTGGAAGTGAACCACTTTGGGCATATGCAGGGTGCTGTGCCTTGTCAGCCTGCTTTCAGAAGCATGCTTCTTTCCAGCCTGAATTTCTCCTGCCCAGACCATTTTTCTCTTTCACTCTCATTTCCCCTCTCTGAATGGTGTCTTTCCTCACCTACCCCAATCCACATATTCAAACAGCAGTAGCAGCAGCTCCCCACACCTGGTGGGGCAATTTCAAGACAGAAAGTGCTATCTGACAAAACTGACAGGTAAGGTGTATAAAAGAATGAATAATTAAATTGACAGCAGTCAGTAACAAACACATGTCATCTCTCTCTCAAAGCTACAGTTCTTCTAAAATACTACCAGGTGTGCCCCACAGCAGTGCATTGTTCTGCTCAGAAACATTTTCCAGGAATTTTTCTATTTCAAGGACGAATTAGGAGGTTTCAGCAGTACCAAGAAATCCTTCTCTGGTTTAAGAAGAAGAATATACGTGACTGTCATCAGCAAAATACCAGCAAGGACAAAGGTAAAGGGTAAATCCCCATGGCCCCACATAGTTCTTGCAGCACTGAATGTACTTCACCAGAAGCTCCACATGCATCTGTACAAAAGGAGCCTTAGGAAAGGAGAGAACTTGACCATTCACAGTGCAAAGCAGCCTTCTTGCTCTTTCCAGATGAGTTCTATCTTTCTGAAGACACAGGACAGCCAGCTTAGGCAGGACTGCTCTTGCCCTGCTTGGCTGTCTTTGCTTTCTCATCACACAGTCAGCAGACACAACTCCCCATGTAACTTCTAGCTGAGTTACAAGTGTGATTGATTACTGACTTGGTTCCTTCAAACTGTCTAACACATATCCCTCCTGTCCAAAAATAAATTCAGCCAAACAGCTGCTGTGAGGTACAAAGGAATGATACAGCATAAATCCTCCAGGGCACTGCTCCGCAAGAGACAGCCACTTCAGTGCTCCAGGAATACAGAAAGCATTCCTCCTATCAGCCTTCCAACACATTCAGGAAAGCTGGTAGAAAACAACTTGCTAGCACTGAGGGCTGGAGTGCTGTCACTCAGCTCTCTGGACCAGGAAAGAGGCTGTTACCTGAAGACTGAGGGAAAGTGAGCCTTTGCTGCCTTGGAAGCTGAAAACTAACTGCTAGCTATCTCTTGGCCAGACTCAAGCAGACCAAACTCTGACATTCATACCCTTACCGTACCTGACAAAACAACTAACACAAAACCCTTGGTGTACTCAAACAGCAGGATCACAAAGGAAAAACAGCTGGTAAATTCCTAGAGGCCCTAAAGAAACCAAGTCAGATGAATTAGGTGCAGAAAAATGTTCCTTGCAGTTGAGAAAAAACAAAGATGTGAGCCAAGAAGGGCTGTGACTTATGGAGGTGACTGAGCAGCATCTTTGAGTGATCAGAGCTACTCTGAGGTAACCTCAGAAGGCTGCAAACAGGAAAATCACTGGTCTGGACTCACCAAATCTTTTTGACCCCTGTCACACCCTTCCCTTGTCAGGAGGCTCCAGCTCAGGCTGTAGACAGCCTGAAGAAAGCTTTAGGTTATTCATGTTGAAGCCGTTTCAGGAGATAGCTCAGCTAACAGCTTACCACTGCCAACTAGCAAGGTCCCACTCCTCATCGCTTTTTCTACCTAACCATATTATAGAATCATAGAACAGTTAGCGTTGGAAAGGACCTTAAGATCATCCAGTTCCAACCCCCCTACCATGGGCAGGGACACCTCCCACTAAACCATGCCACCCAAGGCTCTGTCCAACCTGGCCTTGAACACTGCCAGGGATGAAGCATTCACAACTTCCCTCGGCAACCCATTCTGACACTGCTCTCCTGGATGCAATTCTGCCACCACAGTACAGTAACCCAGCTTACTAAAATGGAAGAAACTTAGACTAGAAGGATAAAAAAACCCCACAGGACTGAATCAGAAAGCTGGACTTCCTCACTACCCTGTGATCAGGTGAATCCCAGGAAAAAGAATGTCAGGGTGCAGAGGAGGCAGAGAAGCTGCCACAGCTGGAGACAGGACTAGGTGGGGAAGAGTTTGGCCTCTCTGGGTGTTAACTGGATTCAGCTACTGTGTGAAATTGGCTGCTCCCAAAGTCACACTCTCATACACAAGCCACCCCTACCAGTCACAGCACCTGCTCCACAGAAGCAGCATTGGGTGGTTTTGGAAAGCCTGATAAAAAGCCTTTCAGCCCAGGGGGTGGCTCTACAACTTTGTTTTGACACTCCAGTCCTAAGGATTTACAATAACCAAGCAGAAAACACATTTACATAAGGATACAAAACACAGTGACTAAGAGCTGAGTTCACTCTCAGTGGTAGCTTCAAAACACATTTCAGGGAGTTCCTCTGTGTTTCACAATCTGGCAACTGTAGTAGCTTTGACATCACAAGCTTTTATTTGCTATTCCAGAGTTCGTACTTCTATACAACTTCCCACAGCAATAAGCATGGGTATTTGTACCTTGGTAAATACAATGTGTGCTGAGGTTTTTTTTTAATTATATCATGCTGGAACAAAAGCAATCAAGTTTCTATAAAACTGTTTACCAAACCTGAAATTACTGCTTGTAATTAGTGCTAGTTATTCAACAAGCTCCTTTTTTTAAAAGTGAAAATAACAATTCCCTAAACCATTCCCAAAACCGATGCCCTGTAACCCAGCCTGATCCCATGAATCAAAGTACAGCTCCTGGAATCATAGTTCATGAGTTGCCTGCAGTACATTCTCTACTCACAAAGTAACCTATGGAATGTTAATAAAAGGCATGATGCAAAAGCAACACAAGCAAAGGCTGACTGAAATGTGTTTAAAACTGAAACAAAAGTAAAAATCATGCTTTACTCTTTAAGCAAGAGCACAGGGCACCAAATCTGCTCCAGTGACCACAGTCAGAAAGATACCTTGCTGACAGCTCCCAGCACCCTCATAATCACTGAACTCCTGCCCCAGCTCCTGTGCTCTCACATACTGTATAACACACAGCACACGCCTGTAACATGCAGCACGTTTTGCTCAACAGGCACTGGCCTTGTTGTAAGCCAATACTATCTCCTGGGGGCATGTTCTGCTGTCATTCTGCAGCTGCTGAACTGTCACTGAAACAGCTATTTCCTACAAGCCAGCTGTCTACTAAAAAACTGCACCAGCCAAGAGACTCTCAGAATAAACAGGCGGAATGTCAACACAAGTAAAGTTCACAGTAGTGGTAAACCTACCTTTTACTGTTGTTAAGCAGAAAAAGATATGAGTTGCTTCTGATTTTGAATCTTTCCAGTCCCAGCCTGCATTTACATGGATGAATATGTCTACATGTCAGCCAAACCTCAACAACGCAGGAAATTTTTCAAATGAGCTCACAGGCCTAGGAGTGAGGCTAAGAATGGAGCTACATTCAGCCCCCCAAGAGCAAGCTGGGAACCCCCTGGGTGCAAAACAAATAAGGATCTCAAGAGCAGGTCATCCTTGACATCCCCAAGCCAAGCAAGTGATGGACAATCAATGATAATAAATTTTCCAGAGTCAGATGAATTCTTATGCTGTCACACTGCTGCTTTAGTTGAACCCTCCAGGACGCATCTTTTGCCTTTTTTAAGCTCTACAGGCTGTACTAGACTAATAACTGTCCCCCATCAGCGTCAATTTTGAAGTTCCAGAAGCAGTACTAAATTAAGTGGAACTGAGCCAGTCAGTTGTTCCCAGGGGAGATGACAGGTGTTCGTTCACACTCCTCCTCCTATCAGCACCAAGACAAGCAACCCTTGAAATCAGGGTGCTCAGTTGCAAAGCTGAAGCTGTCCGACTGTGTAACATGAAGTACAAGCCACCAAATACTTGTACAGAACATTAATCTATCCAGAACAATCTGAAAGAGTTTCTAAATTATGGCACCCAAGCAAAGAGTGATAGATGAAGAGTGTTTGGGAGTCTGATGAAAAATCCCAACTACTTCTGTTTCACCTCTGGTCTACATTGCTCAATAAACTGCTGGGAAAATCCTTGGTAGTACACAAGGCAAAAGAACAGATCTAACCAGCATAAGGTACCTGTTCAGGATGGAGCACTCACTGTTGAGAAGCCACAAGATAAGAACAATGATTCATGCAGCAGGTATGAGTTGGTCAGCCTCAGAGCCATGGTTGTAACTATTCTTTGAGATCTTAGAATCATAGACCGGTTTGGGTTGGAAGGGACCCCAAAGACCATCTAGCTCCTGCTCCTGCCATGGGCAGGGACACCTTGCACTAGATTAGGTTGCTAAAGGCCCCATCCAACCTGGCCTTGAACACTGACAGGGACAGGGCATTCACAGTTTCTCTGGGCAACCTGTGCCAGTGCCTCACCACCCTCATACTAAAGAATTTCTTCCTAATGTCTAACCTAAATCTATCTTCTTTCAGTTTAAACCCATTCCCCATTGTCCTATCACTACATCCCCTTGTAAAACAAAGAGATGTTACTCACATGAACGTTCCTATTTTTGAGGGAACATGCATGCAAACACCTGAAACTAAGTTCACTGCCTCAGAAGTACCAGTAGGACAAGAACCCTCTTTATGCACTGCACACAGATGTACAGAAAGGAAGGATCTCCTTCATACTGCCAGATCCCCTCAGCATTAGTGTCCCAGGAATCCTTCAGGAGGTTCAAGATTGTAGAAGTGCATGTAGACAGTACATCTCAGAGAATATATGCATCAAGTAACAATCTTCTCCTTCAAGCACTTATCTAACTGGACATTCACACTGGATCATTCCCAGCAATAAAAGCTCTACTCTGAGCTAGAGATTGTGTCTACTAGAGAGATTGCTAAACTCCAGTGTCTGCTAGAGATTACTAAACTCCGCTTCCAGAAGGTACCAGTAGTATTATCCCCATCAGATTCCTCAGAGGACGGAGAAATCTAAGAACCTAAAGAATAGGCTAGCTCCATACACCACACGAGATGGAATTTCACGGAGAAATCAACTGCCTTTATCCCCTTTACTATGACCTAAGGATTGCTTTGCTTCTTGTATCACTTGCAAGAAGCATATAGGTGTGTGAATGTTGCTTCTGCACATTGCTAGTACCAAGACGGTAAAACCTGAATTTTGCTAAACATATGTGTATGGCATAACTCTTTCATGAGAATGATCTAAAAAGAAAAAAACTCTAAATACTATTATAATATTATGATGGGTGTTTCTTGTGATCCAACTTCTGGTTTAATTCTTTTCAGAACAGGCTGTCTGTCAGACAGCTACTGAATGTGACTGACAGTTTGGATGCAGCCACTGCTGGAGCCGGAAAACAGTGCTAACATCCAGATCATCAGACTCCTTCTTAGTCTGTCTCAAGGAGTGAGAAAGCATAATGATTTATCAAGAGTGGGTAAGAATGCAGGTTTACTTCTACAGGTCTCCCTAACCTATTCAGGTGCAGGTATGGAAAGGCAAATGATTCCAGGGCTGCATCATTTTCTCTTAGGGCTATATCAGTTTGTTCCGAGTGCTATAGCTAGTTCTATACATGAATGAGAAGACAAACAGCGTGGGGATGAAGCCTTCCTATTTTTTTAAACCATCCTGCTTCCTTTTTGGTGTTTGTCCCTGAGCCAAAACTGGCACCAGTAACAGCAAAGAACTACTGTGACAGAGCTCCTCTGCCACAACTGTGTTGGGAAGTTTCAGAATTAACATGAGAGCACAGTGTGACAGACACTGCCCCACCTGCTGATGATCTTTCCAGGGACAGTTCTCCAAAGCATTTATGGGACGGACACAATCAGGGACCATTCTGTTTTCACCTAAAAGTAATAATTTCTGAGAAGGTGCCAACTTCAGATCCTCTGCTAAGGAGCCAGCTATCTTCTCTAAGGAACAATCCTGGAAACTATGTTACTGGTTCTTTTCCACTTGAGGCTTGTCTCCAATGTACAACACTCATCCTGTGTTGCACAGGCTTCTCTGAAGCTGTTTAAACAACACACAGCCTTCACAAGGTAAGAGCTGTTAAAAGTTTAATGGAAGAATTGATGTAAGTAATAAGAAACACTAAATACCGTAAGTGAAGACAATGCAGTGATGCAGCTGCAGAACAAGGAAAGCCTCACGCCCTACTTTCAGGTCAGCTACAAGTTTGTCAGGAACTAAGGACACTCATGGGGCATGAACACTGGAATCAGGATGCTCTGGCAGGGGGATGTGCTAAAATACAAATACTTGAATGTGAATATCTCGTACGTGACATTCAGCTTATGACATCACAGGAAAGCTAGGCAGTATCACTGCTGTTTGTACACACACATGCTTTGCAAATGAGCTCTTAATAAGTAGAGAGACCTCCACAGTTTTGTGATAAACCTGTGAATAGTACTGTCATTACAAAATGACTGCTAACAGCGTTGGAGCTGTCAGTGCACAAATACTTGATGTTAGTGTCAGATATTTCAAGCACAAAACCATAACCAAAGCACTTCTTGTAATGAAAAAGAAAAATATACTTCTAAGTGACATTGTTTAAACATGGTATTTAGAAAAACTCTTCTTGAAATCGTATATTCAGCTATTTATTGCAAAATTCCTTTTTATAGGAGCTATGTTCTCTCAAAACATTATATTTATGCAACATGAATTCTTTATTCTGGAATACACTTTTATATGTTTATCCTCTTTTTTTTTTATGGAACACATTTTGTGCAGTGAAAAATGGGACCACAAAATATAAGGAAGATTTAAATACTGATAGTGCTAAATGAGGATTCTTGCATTTCACCTGCAGATTAATTCCTTGGCTTCAACAGTATTCCACTTAGCAGGGAGATGCATGCATGCAAGACTCAGGTGAAGAATATTACTTGGAGTTTTAGAAACCTGATCCAAATTTGCACACTACAGTGTTATAGTTAATTGCTACTCAGATAGCCATTTTGGTGATGCTAACCCATTCATTCATGTCTTAGTTTACCGGACATTGGGTCGTCAAAAGACATAACAGCAAAAGGCAGACCTCAGCAAAACAGTCTTTCCAAAGTATGCAATCACACACAGACCAAAGATCAGATAGACATCCTGAGAGAAAAGAACCAACGACCAGATTCAATTAGAACAAAATAATTCCTTTTGAACACACCACAAAAATTATTTTCCCATAAATATCAACAAAATATTGTAAAAGAAATGCTTCAAACTTAAGTGAAAGATAAGTCCTCTACACCTTAAAAGGTCTGGGAAGCATAGTGTGTTTTTCAAATATAAGTGACAGAATAAAGGCAACCTTATCTCACCCTACCTGCTGCCATTTGCCCTTAATTGCTGGATCCCTGATCGACTGGCAATGCCTCTGGATTTGCTGGATGACACCCTGGTAATATACCATAGAAGAGTCATAATTCCCAAGGAGTGCATATTCTCTTCCTTTTTTGGCATTATCGCAAATCTCTGCTAAATTCATCTTCACTCAGAAATCTAAAAGAGAACATAATAATCAGAAAAAAATGAACTGTGCATGCCGTAGAGTAACTCAGACTGTGACACTTTAGTTTTGTTTTTCTCTCATAGCTGAATTGTGTCTTTCCACCTCTGTTCCCATCAAGTCCCCCTCTTTTTCAAACATTTAGCCCTGCAGTATCTCGTTACTAGCCTAAGGTTTCAGATCATGAATCATAACTCTTTTGTAGTGATATAAAACACAACTTCTTTGCAAGCCTTTGGCCCCAGTCCTGTTAAATTAGTGCAAGAAAATTAAATGCCCTGTCCGCACTGAACCTAACAAGCCAAACATGAATTTGTAGATCACCACAATATATTAGCAGCCATCAACCCATGAATCACAAATCACATGAGGCATCAAATTGCTATTTATACTGTTGTATTACATACATGCCTAAATGTGCCAACCAGCATCAGGGAAATCTGCACTTAGCACTTTCAAGAGCCCTCACCCTAATGAGATTACAACATGGTTGACTGACTGCTGTACTATAGACAAAGTTGAGAGCCTCATTCTGTTTAAATATTCTTTCAAAGTACTCCAGCATCCACATGCTGACTTGAGTTTTTTCATTAAATTTAACATGTCACTATGGGATTTATGGCAGAGTTAGCAATCCAAATTAAAGATTCTTTAAAACAGTGATTACCAAAGTACAACCTTCCTAGTCCCCAAAACAAAGATTTACAGATTTTACTAACATTTTTATACATGCAGTAAATCACAGCATGACTTTAAGGAAAACCTGAACTTTTTCTAGTAACCATTCAAGAAATTTTAAACCACGTACTGAGAAGTAAGCTGTGTTACAATCACAGAATGGTTTGGGTCGGACCTCCCTGCCATGGACAGAGACACCTTACAGCAGACCATGCCACACAAGGCCCTGTCCAACCTCACCTAGGCTTGTATTTGAGATTCATGATTGAAGCAGCACCTGCTCTTTTATCTGAATTCTGCATGATGCAAAGTCTAGGTCCTTACCACACAAAAAGAGCATCAGTTCCTTTCCCTTGTCCTCTGACTCAGGATGTGTGGGGTCTCTGACATTCACCCAGATATAAACCTCTGGAAATCAAAAATATAAAATTATCATTCATAGCTACACAATGCAGAGTTGCAAGGGGGAGAAGGTGGAGTGTGGTCTACTAGCTGCACCAAGGCTTTGGCAAGACCAAAGCATTTGAGAAGAAAACAGGGAAGGAATAGTATAGCCAGATGGGAAGACAGCAGCACACGAGGCCTGGTGCAGCACAGAGTTCAGGCTGCACAGCTGAAGACAACCTGTGATATGGGGGTGTTTGCAGTAGGAGCAGGTGGTATCAGAGAGAAGCCAGAACAGGGAGAAACAACCTTTTACATGCTAGTGGGTTATAAAAATGTTAGTAGTTTTTATAGAACAGATAAGATCAAGACAGCATTAAGGAGGAAGTACTTTATGCCTTTGTGCTTAGCAAAATTTAGACCTCTGACAAGAAGTTAAACCAATATCCACATGACCTTCATTCTCCCTGTCCTCAACACTGCCTATCGCAACACACTCTGCCTCCCAACAGTGGCAAACCTGATGGTCCTTACTGCTGCCTGCAGCTGCATACCAGGTCTGCTCTGGCACCTCTTAATTCCTCTCCCTGTAACTAAGCCTTCACTTGTACCTACCGGCCACATGGTTTCCACATGGCTGAAGACTCTGATGGCAAGAATACACTGCTGCCCAAGACTCGTACACCACTGAGCACAGCAAGAAGCATTAGGGCTCACTTGTCCTGGGGCTGTGACACACACATTTCAGCTTGTAGATTGTTCTGACATCTACTATAAACTTCTGGGCAGGGGCAGGACTCAGGTAGAAAGGGTGATGACTCTATATTGCTTTCTCTTGGTGCTGAGAAAAGGCACGATACATCACTGGAGAGCTCTAGCTTTGTGGCAAGTAAGACCATTTAATTCTAAAATGCAGAGGAGATAACTGATAGGAAAAAAGTGCTGTCACTTGCATTGCACTGGAAATGGATAAAAAGATAGGAACTGAATATAGGTTACAACCCATTCAGATCTGATAAGTCAACTTATAAATGAACAAAGCACCACCTGGGGCACAATTCATGGCCCCATCTTCAAATACATGTTAGGATCTGCTGCACAACTGGTTTGTCCCCATAAAGAAAATGGTCCTCAAATTTCTGCCAGTTTTCTCCACATGTAGCAAAAAACAAGAGAGCAAATAAAACATTTCTAAGGAAATGCTGCATTCAATTCCCAGAAATCCATTAAACATGTATATACTTTAGCAATCTATTGTATCTGTTTATTACAGCTAGTTCACACCCTGCAGGCATGTGTTTAACTCCCCTTTGCCTTAAGAGGGCGGACACTCAAGAGTGCCCTGCTCACCAGAGGACACAACTTCCGGTTTCCAGCCCAACCTGTGGGCAGGAATTGAGGCACAGCATTCACACAAGCACATACTCACTTCGGAAGAATGGTTAGCTCAGAAAGCTGGGAAGCAGGAGGTAGAAAAATTTATATGGTCTTAAAACTGCTGGGGAAAATCAAATGAAAATTTCCCATGTTCTCCACCAACCAAGAGTCTGGGGGCTTCTGGCTGCATGCTGGGGACACTAAAGCTTTAAGCAAGTGCTTGATGCCCAGTGCATCACACTGAAGAGCTTCTAAACACCAACAGGCACTGAAACTTGGAGCATAGAGGGAGGCTCATGCATATACATATATGAACCTACTGAACAGTTGGTGCCTCCAGAGCTAGGCTGACAAAAGCTTCTGGAATCTTTCTCTTAGATTCAGGCACTTTAATTTTCACTTATCACCTATCCTAGATACTAAAACAGGCAATATAGCCTGAGAGGATAAATATAACATCACCCATATACCTGAGACATATTTGAAACAGCAACTGTAGACCTCAGTCCTAAATCAGTGCTCTCCCTGACCCCCAGGCAGCTCTGCGAGGTCCTACTGCAAAAAGACTGGCTGTTTGAAACTAACGGCTAAAAGTGCTTAAACAAACTACAAACTTCTTACACACAGGAGTGATGGTAACATTAGTTCAGAACAGACAAAGCAAGTCAAAACAAGTATGTCCAAAATTAAGGAAAGATTATTTTTAGGAAGGAATTCCTTCCTGTATTGTTTTCTGGACAACATACTCTTCAGCACTGGCGGTAGGGAGGAAAAGGTAGCTTGCAGTAGGTGGGGGCTTTTCCACATTATGTTCTTATTTTTTTACTATCTGTTCAACATTATGTTAGAGAGTTCCTACAACATTGCAAAAGTCCAAGGAACCAGAAATACAGAAGTTATGTACAGTGTTTTTGTTGTTCTTTTGTTGTTGGGGATTTTGTTTAAATATTTGTTTCTCCTATCATATCACAGCCACAGCTTTTAAGTAAACACACATCTAGGGACAACTGCTATCAGGTACATTTAGAATACCTTACACATTACTTGTGACACCAGCTTTTCATTCTATCATTGCAGGGTTCTTTCCTGCACTAGACCATAACAGCTCCACAGCACATTGAGATATCCTTGGAGATTCTTTAGTTCACGGATCATTGACAAGAAGAGACATTACAGACATTCATGTCAGCATAGCCGCCACACATAGTGTCTTAAGCCCACTTGTTAAAACCCTGCAACAGCTAGGCAAAAAGGTCACAGGGGATATTAATCTCTATTCTTTGGAGCCTAAGCTGAGCTGATCCCTATCTGGGGTCAGAAAACAATTTTTCTCCCAGAACTGAAGCAACACACAGCTGAGCAAGATCCAAGACAGTCTCTATTTTAACATTCAAGCATCATACACACACAAACATATCCATAGGAAGATACAGTGACTGTGTGAACGGTGGGCAAAGCGGGGAGCTTGTTTAGCAACTATTCCAAACTTGTGTGCAATACCAGAAGGAGTGCAGGACAACTGCCTTCTTCAGCCCATCTCCCCCTTAACTTCACACCACCATGCTACTGGAGGCAATAAATGCTCACCCCTGTAGCTGGGGTCTGTAGCAGGGGCTTTGCTATTTGCTTGACATTGAATGTTCAACTCTGCAAGTGCCAAAACGAAAGGCATCTCTACTATCTTTACATGTCTCCTTTATGCCTATGTGTTTTGACAATCAGTTACACAACTGCATTTTCTCCACAGGCACCCAACTCATGCATTGGATGGATGACGCTCATAAAATAAGCAGTTAACTCATTTTTGCTTTACTCTCACTCCTCCAATAGCCTTTTTCAGAATCAGGCTTTTCTCCAAATTAGTTGTTAACCCCTCATTGTAGGGCTATAACATGCCTGGTTTTTTTCTGGATGAGTGCCTTTCTCTGACCAAAATTTTACCCAGGGAGACCAAAGAGATTGCTGGGCATATGGTCTCAGCTGGGCTCCACAACTCCCAGAGATTGCTGGGCATATGGTCTCACGTCATAGCAGCTGTGCACCATTGCTGACTGGACAGCTGAACATCTGGAAAGGCCTGGACATATACACAGATGAAGACTGGTTACTATTTCTGTTTCTCATTTTCTGCACGCCAGCCACACAGCATGATGTCAGGCATCTCAAAATGCAGCGTAAGAGACCCAACTAACGTCACAAGACAGAGACACACTGTTAGGCACCATCTTCTGAAATCCAGTGCTGAGGTACCTCAGTTTAAGGCCATGTTGGTTTTGTAAGCCAGCTACAACCAGTTCCGAACAGCTTCCTCTCCCTCAATTATGTTTTCACTTAAAATAGCACATCAATTCTGTTTCCCATTGTCTCTTCAAAGTTAAAACTCACTAAGATGGAGGCATATAAGGATATGACAATACCTTCCCTTGGAAAGTACAAACTGCAACACTAAGTGGAACATTATCAGACGAAGAAAAAAAAACATTTTTTCCCTGCATGACTTGTGATTCCTACTAGGAGCCTACAGAAGTCTATTTATGAATGAAATATAGACTTTTCTTTTTCACATGCTTGATGTATTTTGTTTGATTTTTAAGAGTAAGTTATTCCAAACTACAATTATTAAAAAAAAAAAAAAGAAAAAAAAAGTCTTGCCCGCTTTATAAGAAAGATTATCCCTTCTATTTTAGATTTGGGTGCAGAACAACTGGTCTTCATTCCTGATAATTAAATGTCCCTGCTCAGAAGCAATCGTTGATGCTGCAGACAATTATCAGGCATTACGTTCGCATGACAAAAACAACATTTTAACTGATCACTGTCAGATAAAATAAAAACAAACAAAATGCCTGCCAAGTTCCGAAGCCAAATCTCTCCTTCCTGGTTAACTTGGCTGTGTTTTAACTTGCAGCTGTGGTCGCATGGACTGGTGTGGAAGCTAACAGTCATTACATCACAGGATTGCAACTCCTGTTAAATTTATATGCATATATATATAAATAACGCGGCTTGGTTCCAGCAGATTTGGATTTAAACTACATTTGAATGGCTTCTTGAATCAAAGACAAGAAGTGTGCTATGCCAGAGCACTTTTCTTTTTTTTCCTTCTGCTGTATGCATCAGAACGGCAACAGCCACAGCAGCAGCACTGGGGTTTGCAGCAAGTAATGTCATTGGAGTGTTCAATCCCTGCTCAGCATGTCACTTCAAAGCAGCACACACCCCAAATAAAACATACACACACACCATGGTCCAGGAAACCCAGCACGGAGGGATCTTTCAATTCAGTTAACTGCTCACGTTTAACTGGGTTTTGGCTTCTTTGCACTGAAACTCTGCTTAGAAATAGTAGACATGGAGTTAATGGGGAAACGTGTGGAAGTGGGAAGGAGAATAAGCATGCACACAGGCAAACTATTTTTGTGTGGAATCTTCTGAGAGCTAACCTGAAGCAGAGAGCTGAATGTTATTTTAAATGCAAGTGAAAAGAAGTAAAGACATTCACTGCAAGTTACAAATAAACACAAATACATAAGAAACTACTAAACAATTGGTCAGTGTTTTAATTAGAGATAATGTATTATTGCATCAAGCAGAAAGCACCCTGGAGAATGAAATCACCATTTGCAAAGCCTTTGAACTAAAATTTTCTGAAGAACTAGAAAGAGGAGAACCAGAAATGGTTGTGCTATTCCTAAAACTGACTGCAAATGTATCCTTCTCCAGAGCACCTCTGTACCAGCTTCAGCCATACCCATTATTCAGGGTAATGAGGTGTCCATCAGCTAGGCTGGGTAACAGAATCTAAACCAGCCAGCACTAACACTGTGGGGCACTCTAGGGAGCGCAACTGCACGCACACACAGCTCAGGCAGCAAGAGGCTTACTAGCTCCATCTTTGTCCTGCTGGACCCAGGCTGGCTCTGCACATTTCTCCAACACATTCTCAGGGCTCCTGGCTTTAGTACCACACCAAACTCAAGCCAGCATTCAAGTGGCACCAGCCCTGAGGTGACCAACACCTCCTCATCTGACAGTGTGCGGGACTCTGACAGCTGAAGGATTCTGCAGGACCTATACAGCACTCAACAAAGTGGAACTTGGCCCAAATCAATAATCCCTCTGGCCACTCTGTGGAGCCACTTGCTTCTCTGCACATCACGTGTGTAAGCACTTCTAGTAGAGCAAACATGCCACCAAAGACTCCCAAGAAGGGTGTGTGTAGAGCCAGCCTGGGTTCAAAGTGTTTATTAGGTCAGGCCCTGCGCCAAGAAAGGCAGTTAAACTGCTTCTGCACCTGGCCCTGGCTACAGCATATCCATGTTCCCATAGTGCTGCAGCTCATGAGCCCTGCCAGACCATAGGCAGCTCCACAAAGGTTCAGTTCTGGTGCTGCTACATTCCTAGAGCAGCCAAACTGCAACCCAGATAAACTTTCCATGAATAATTGCAGGTTTAATGGACTCACACATGTGTTTATAACCCTGACTCATAAGATCAGAATTTAGGTCTGAATACTTTTCCATCTCCTGAATTCCCCTCTGAATTCCAAGGAATTGGCACTTTAGGGCTATGAATGTGTATTTTTAACTAGCATTTTGCTTTTTAAAATTGTTCTAAAGTATATATTATTTAAAACATATGCTTACATGCATACTGCTGTTAGTGCTACAGACATCAAGTCTTCAAATTTCTCAGCTCATCCCCAGAAGAATCAGTGTTGTTGTTCGGGTTTTTTTTTGCAATTATTCACACAGAAAATCAGAAAAAGACTACTATAGTTTCCTTGACTTCCATTTACTTTTCTGTCTTGAGATTGTGATTAGCTCAGGACAGGATCCACTCAGTTACCTGCTCAAAAGCCCATGTCTCCAAGACCAAAGCACCCTGGAAGCATGCTGCAGCAGACATTCACTTCCACAGTCTGGCAAGGACCAGAAACCGCAAGAAGCCTAAGCCTGCCCTAGTATGTATCTGACATCGGGTTAGAAACGTTCAATTGCAATAAAAATCAACATCCACTGCAAAAAAATCCATCTCTGTGACATTTGAAACTGTATTAGGAATAGCCATTCAGTATTCCTATGCAAGGGAGGACTAATGCACTGATGCTTTTAAGATACAGATTTTCAGGAATGAAAAATAACTCCCTCTAATAAACCAATCATAAATATGCATTTTATATATGATACGGGAAAGGAACTGTGATATTATTCCCCCTCATGCCTGTAGGAGAATACAAGATAAAGGATAACACTAGAACTGTCATCTGAGTAAATGGAAAGGGAAGAGAGACAAATGCAAAGACTGTCATCATGGCAGAAATGTGGGCACAATAGAAATGAAGCAGAATTATTTTAAGAAGTAACATTGAGTCACATCATGTAAAGATGACCTAGTACAGCAATCTCAACAGAGCCGAAGTGTGGTAGGACAACCATAAAGTGAACTAGTTGAGGAAACTTTCCAGGGCCGCTAGCTCTTGGGTGTCTTTGGCCGTTGCTTCCTCCCTATCCACTCCCTCAGCCTACCTTGCCCTCTGCACAGCCCTCCCCTCGCATCTGCTCTGCCACTCCTCCTCCAGCAGATCTCTGCCCTTTCATCCATTCACCCATGTTACTACTTGCCCCTCATACACTTCCGTCAACCTCCAGCAGTCCCCACTTGCTGACACAAACCACTCAATGGACCCTCCCTTCAGCGCACCTCCCGACTGCGCCGACCTGCCCGCCTTCCTCCCGTCCACTCCTGCATTCGCTCATCCTCCTAAAAACTGATGCTATAGCATCACCGGCATCACACCTCTCCCACTGCAGCCGTCCATCCCCCGGCACACCCGTCGCTCCGGCCCGCGTCTCAGAGCCCGGCCCGCCGCTCCCTGGGCAGCACAGCCCACCCTCTCCGGCCGCCCCCCGCATCCCGCTCCCCCAGGCACCGCGCTCCCCTTCTACACTGCCCTTCCCGGCAGCGCTGAGGGGGCACCCTTGACCCCCAGGACCATCTTCCCCTCAGCAGCGGCTCCTAAGACATAAGTCACCTCAGCGCCCAGAGCCCTCACTCAGACCGAGCCCCCTCCTCACCACAGCCTCCTCCGCGGGGGCACACTGCAGCACCCATCTCCCCACCCCGCCGGCCGAGCACGCTGGGGTTTGTAGTTCTCACATGCCACCTCGCCCCTCACCCCCAGCGCCTGCAGGAGGGAGCGGACTACACTTCCCAGCAGGCTCCGCGGCAGGGGGCCGCTGCCCTCTGCCAGCCTCGCCCTCTGCTACCCCTCATTCTTGCCGCCACCGCCTCCCTCAGCACGGTGGGGTAGGAGGGTGGCTGCAGGGCCGCGGTTCCAGCTGCGCCCGCCCCGGGTAGTTCTGTGAGGGGCCGCCATGTAGCCGGGCCCTGCTGTTACCTGAGAGAGCCGGGGTGCGTGTCCGCGGACGGGAGAGGTGCGGGGAGGGGGCACAGCGCTTCTGCTCTGTCACACCGCGGAGGGGGGAAAGAGGCACCGGGGCGAGGGGAGACGAGGACGGGCGGGGAAGGCGGCGGCGACGGGTGGTTGCCATGGCGGCGGCGGGGCGCGGGGAGGGGACGACATCCCGCTACCGCTACCCCGCCCCTGCTGCAGGCCGCCGGGCCCGCAGGCGGTGCTGGGCCCGCTCCGGCCGCTGCCGTGTCCCCAGCCGTGCTCTGGCAGGGGGAAGGGTGGGGCTTTCCCGGCGAGCCAGAAACAAAGGAGCATCCCGCCGCGCCCCGCTAAGGCAGCGTTTTGGCCGTTCATGGACGATGCGTGTGTGAACCGCCCCGGCTGAGGTCCGCAGGGAGCCTCCATCCCCGCCCGCTGCAGCAGCAGGGCAGCTGGAGCGGCGCTTCAGGAGAGAGGAAGGTGTCGGTGCCATAGCCGAACGGCACCGGGTCTGGGTGCTGGGTGTGCGTCTGATCCGGTGCTCTGTGTTCGGCTTCGTCTGTAGCCAGGTTGCAGGGGATGAACACGCTTCCCCAGCATACAGACCTCATCTGTTCCCACTTCGGCTTGAGGGAGCAGCTGGGAAAGGTGAAACGTGCGTTTGTCCTGGAAGGGTACGCAGAAGGGAACCATGCACTATCTTTGCTAACGGGTTTCATTGCTTTTATGAAAAGGTAAAGGAACAGGTTTGGGGATGTGCTTGTTCCTTGGAGCAGTGATAGCTGGTGATCACAGGCAGCCTCACAGGGCGGCACCACCAGCTCTGTGTCCTCTGCTGAGAGTGAATGCAGCATTTCTGAGGGGTGCATCGCAGAGTTAATAGGAACCGCCTGGTCTCCTGCGAGCAGAGCTGTGTGGTTATAAACCTCTCTGAGAATGTCGTTTCACAGCTAATGCAAGCCAGCCTCTGTATTACCACCGAAAGAGACAGCCCTGCCTTCCTCTCTGATCATGGCTGTGCTTTTGGGTTGCTATTTACACCGCAGTAACTCTTGTGTTGCCATATGGTGAGGCGAGCCTGGGATCTGATCCGGTGGAAAGCCAGTCATGCCTCTCCAGAAAATTACCAGAGTTCATTTGGATCACGTTCCTGAGCTAGCTGACCCTGCAGACATGCTGCAGGCACAAAGGCAGAGGAGGCGCAGAGGCAGGAGCACCTCGCTGAGATCATTCGAGCTGTGTTTGTGCATGCAGCAGCTCCACTGCAGTCTGTCCTTGCTGGTGGAACTGCCTTGTGACAGCTGTCAGTGTCCCACAGATAATGACCTTGTGATCACCTCTGATAATGACACGTGATTTCTCCAGAAAATATCAATTGTAGTTACCTTAAGGTAAGAGCATGAGGTTGTGTCTCACAGTAAGGTTCTTGGAAATGTTAACTGACTCAAGTGAAAGAGCAAGGATTGAAACTAAAAGCTCAGTATGTCTCTTAAACAATGCAGCATGTGTGAATGTGTCACTTGTGTATGTACAGATCTTGCTTCCCTCAAAATCATGTGGAGATTCTTATGCCTTTGTGAGTATTTTAGAACTGGAGCCAAAATCTTGATGAATTCATAACAGCTGTGACTCTGGCTTCCCTGTTTCCAGATTTCTTCAAACTTGCCTGCCTATGACATCAATTCCTGCTGGTTTCTCACATACCCAAAAGCATAGACGCAGTGCAGACCTTACACAGCTCAATGCTTCTTAGGGAGAACACATGATAAGCAGCCTGTTCCCAGCACTGCCATAATTTCCCTTCCCACGAGACTATATACCTTTTATCACATTAGGCAGCACATTAACTGCTTTGAGGATGGTAGCTCACAGATAGGAAACTGTGACACAGAGAAGGTTGGTTTAGTCTTAATCCTTGTGTGTTTGGTTAGGGATTATTTTTCCCCATCCCTTTTCTTAATGATGTTTGATTCAAGCAGGGCTACTTCTTGCTGGTAGAGGGTACCCATACTACCACTGACCTCCCTTGAAAAGTAGTTGCTCAACACCAGAGCAATA
Source organism: Forpus xanthops (assembly GCA_032466535.1). Lineage (NCBI taxonomy): Eukaryota > Metazoa > Chordata > Aves > Psittaciformes > Psittacidae > Forpus > Forpus xanthops. The sequence goes on from JASSUY010036664.1 coordinate 48,418, forward strand.
CTAGTGTTACCCTGGTTGGAAGTCTTAGGGGTAAATTCAGTTAGCATTGGTCTACACGGTTTGTCAAGATCTGTGATGCGACTGGATGTGCCAGATGAGAACCACATCTCCAGGTTCCTAGACACTAGGATCAGGATCATTCAAGTTGGAGCAGATTTCCAAAAGTCCAGACAGACAATCAGAAGTTCATAAACTTTTAATACAGCAAAAGAATGGTAGCCATGTGACGTTTCATAGCCTTTCCTGTTGCCACAAACTCCAGCAAATCTGGCTAGAGTTGTGCAAAAAAATACTGCTTCCCTCACCATCTTTTCTGCCTCCTTACTGAAGGGTTCTGCCTCCACAACAGTCCCTGGATTGGAAGACACTAATGTTTCTAATCCCTTTAATACATTAAAGGCATCTTTATGAGCAGTCTAAGCTAATTTGTATTGAAGCAGTTGGGACTAGTGTGTGTGTTCTGTTCACCAACTCTGCTGTGAGGCAGTAATCTCAGGCAAAGAGAAGGTAAGAAATTGCTGGGAGGGGGTGTGACACCTTAAGCCACTGAAACTTGTTCTACTATGAGTATATTCTCACAACTTAAATCTTTTCTTTTTCTTGATAGAGGCTATAAACCTAGCAGTTCCGGCTAAGACATGATGTTGGTGGGTGTCAGCTGCTATGGTTAGGCAGGCTCCAGCTGTGTTGGTGGAGGAGAGCATTACTCACAGCCAAACTCCAGAGACTTATGCCTCTTTCCAGCAGTCTGCAAATCTGCCAGCAGAACTGATTGTGTGCCCTCTGTCTGATTTACTTTAGTCATTTCAATCAGAAGCTGATATAAATTAATGTAACTCTTCTGCCATGAACATTTGATTTGGTTCAAAAGTGTCTCTTCATCTAAAGTAATAGCAGACACTGTCAGATAAGTTTAAAGCTATCCACTCTTAGGGTCTGTGTCAGATTAATAAAACTGGTTCTGAATTGATTTGGTTATCATTACATAAATTCTATAGACTGTGCCTAACTCAGATGGCTGGCATGGGCTTTTAGCAGAGCTTCATTTGTAACCTCCTCCCACACACAAAGTTCTGCAGGAGAAGGTTGAAAACATACAAGATGTCTGTGAGTTATGAACTGCCCTTTTCTTTTGTCTTCCCTTCCCCTTGCAATTTTATTTATCTAGACTACAGGAATTATCGTGCCTTCATAATAATCTTTAATATTCACATGCAAACCTAACTCTACCAAAGGTCTTACAGGCTAGGTTCAGAAATGTAGCAATGGAAGGTAAAAAACAATAGGGAAGCAACAGGGAACAGAAGTTGTGCGTTACATATTCATGGGCATTAGCATTCCAAGGGAAGTTATGCACAACTCAGTAAAGGCATCAGTAGACACACACTGTTAATTTTCATACACATATCGGAACTGTTCTTCTGCATAGGTATTTTTATGGTATGATACATATCAATATGATGCATCCACCAACTTTTCTCCTAGGAAAGAATCTCAGAGTGTGAACCTTGAGAAACTGTGGTGGAATGGCAACACAGGAGGATTTAGTCAACATCTTTCACACAAGGTACATTTTAAATTGCTGTGAATTGTTCAAAGGAAAGTGACCGATATTCAAATGAGATTTCAGTTAAGCCAGAAAGGGAGAGTAGGAATGGACGCAGGTGTTTGTATTTATCTGGTCAAATGTAGACATCTGCCTTGTAGACCCTTGCCTCTGAGTTAACTTTCCTCTATGTTTTTTCATGGTAGAGAGAAACAGGTACTTTGGGGAAGCATTTCCCAGTTTGACCAAGGTTGACTGTGCCATGAATGTGTTTTAATTTTTTCTGAGCTTATAGCAGATCTAGCTGATAAGCATAAATGTAAGAGTTGGTGCTGCAGATGCCTAAAGGTAGGTGAGAGGAGTCCCAGCTAATGTGTTTGTTGCATTGCTAAAGCCAGAGAGAAAACTGTCACGACAGTTATGACTAAGTTGATTAAAATAATGATGAACAAGATGGTGCTGGATTAATTTAAAATACAGGTAGAAGAGAAGATAGATCTTTGAGTAAGCCCATGGTAGGTTGAAAAAAAAAAGCAGTTTTTCTGCTGTTGAGACTGTGGACACAGATTAGAAGGATTAAAGGGAACTATGATACTGTGTTTCTTCTCTGTTTATTCTTAACATGCGAAACATATTGCATATGTTGGAGCATTACTCTTTGGAGAAGGAATAAGAAAGTAGCTTATAGCAGTGAAAAAAAGAGAGAGAGGAAGACTTAGGCAGAAACCTCAGGGAAAGTAGTCAGGCGTAGGGAGCTATGTGTCAGCAAATGGGAAGTGAAAATGGAACAGGGAAAAAAAGGTTATTCACATCATCTCTGTCCTGTGGCACACCGCTAGATAGTATCAAGTGTCAAAGTTCCCTTTATCTGCCTGCTAGGGTTGACAACTGAGAGGAAATTTCCTGTTATGCACTGTTAAGCATGAAAAGAACATTTTGCAATATAACTCTTTCATTCATGTGAATTTTAGGCTGGTTTGCCAAAGATTTGACGCTTCTGCAGTTGTACACTGTCTGTCTCACTGCAGTAATTTTGAACCTCATTGGCCAATTTCAACTATGTTTGCAAAAGAGTGGAAGTCTTAACAGTAACTGAATTCCTTTTACTTTTGTAGTAAGCACTGTAGAAAAGATGGACTCAGCTGGTGCCCCTGCCAAGCACAAAGGTATGCAGACCTTAGCTGGTCAAGATTTCATCTGGCAACAAGCTGCCTAGGCTGGACATGACTGGCAGTTCCACTGGTGCTATGCACAGTTGCAATACTATGTCTAACCTGTAGGCAGCTGTTTTATTGAAGTGATGAGAGTTAACCGGAAATGGGTACAAAACCATAGGATACTACACTTTCATAGCCTGAACCAAACAGATGCATCAGCTGAGCCTGTTAACTCAGACACAGCCATTAATTCAGTCATGCTGGTACATATTATTCTGCTTTCCCTGTAGATACTTTTCTGACTTAAAAGTGGCAGTTTCAAATAAGGAAGCTGTTGGGCAACTCTTTGCACACACTGATTAGATGCTCAAACCACTAGAAAAAGCACAGTCTGATACATAGTAATGGGTTCCCAAGTGGTTTTTATTTTTTAGGCATGTTAGTTCCAGTTCTGTAGTGTGAAATATTAGAAGATTAATTGGCTTTAACAGTCTTGTCCTGTAAACACGTTCATCCATTCATCCAGGACAGAAGATCGCTACATTTAAAAAGCATTCTGTAACTTACTGGTAATCCTTTCCAGGACTGTCTCACACAGTTCTTTGATTAGTGCTGTGACCAACGGCAATGAAGGTGGTTATGTTAGAGAAAGGCGTGCTGAAAACTGGTGTTCTGGTGTGTGCCTAAGTATTAAGATTCTGCAGGGCAGGAAGTAAGCACACCAGAGGCCATGCATCTGCATTGGAAGAACAACTGTTAGTTATCAATAACTGCTTAAACCCCATCACTGAGTGTATAAGAAGTTCTGAGTAGGTAAAAGCAATGTATGTAAATGTCTGTCCCACTGTAAGTGACAAGATGTAATTATAGATGACAGTTAAGCCAAAGTTCCTAATTGAAAAATTAAAAAGAAGTTTTAGGGAGAACAAGGAATTTAAATACATGCTGATGATCGTTGTGAAGAATCTCTTTTCCCTTTCTGGTCCCCTAATGTGATTACTATAGGGAACATGCAGTGGTTTCCATGTGAACAACTTAATCTGGTTTATATTTTGTGAGTTAAAATTGGGAATCTTTTTTTAACTTCAGAATTTGGACTGTATTTAGACAATGTGCATTTTGTTAATGTTGTTCATTTATCTGATAAATGAGAAACATGATTGTGTCAGTGCAGGATCAGTGGCACAAAGAACAGTATCTTATAAAAGCATAGACATTGGTATCACAGCTTTGGTTAAACATATTTTAAATTATTATAACATCCCATTCACATTCTTGAGGGAATATTCACTGCCTACGTTTAAACATCTAACTTAGATGCCTAAATTAGGAGGCTTGTCTCCCTAGATGCCTTGCATAGTTGAAGGAGTGAGAGAGGCTTCTCCAGAGAGCAATTCAGATTGTTAGTTAGGCTTCTGCTCTGAATTATCATCTGGAGGAGCCTCTTCAACTTTGAATGCTGTTCTGTGCTATTCTTTGCATCTTTTCCTTGGCAACAAAACTGACTTAATTGATCTCCACCCCTCAACACTTGCTCTTGCCCTCTGCTTTACATATCAACAGTACAGCTGTTGATGTGGTGGCACTGTCAATTAGGCTGGTGAAATCATCTAGGTTAAAAAGAATCCTGCAAAGAAGGTGTAACTTTTAACCTAGGTCATGTCTCTATCTTGTTTATCACATGACCTTGTAAACAATTAAACCTACGTATCTGAGGAAGTGATCAACTTTAGCAAGAGACAGAAATAAGCTGTTGAACTCGGAAGTCCTATTTGCAAAGTGTGCCACCAAGAAAAGCATATATTTAACTTTGGGATAAAAGTTAAGGAGACTGAGGCTTGTATCTACAAATTGTTCTGTTTAAGTACGTGATTTTTGTATCACTACAGTTTCACAATATGGAAGTTTACTATCATTTGCATCACTGTAAGAAAGAGATAAATCTTACACCTCTGTTATCCGTGTAAAAAATGGTTGTAAAGCTAAACAAAATACTTTATAGTATATATAAAAGTACCATGGAAAGGTATGCTAGACTTTATCAGTAAGCCTATAAATAGCTATGGTGTTGCCACTAACACAGAGCAACTGCAACTGAGTTTGAGTAGCTTAAAAAGTTTACAGTGCAGACATCTGCACATAAGGTAGTTGTCTTAGATTCTTTTTAAAATCAGTGCAAAATCTGGTCTATTAAATGATGTTTCATATGACCTCTATGAAATACTCAGATACCTACATCTGTCCAGCTGAATCCCACTCACAGGCTGTGTGGCTCCTCCTTGTACAAAGAGCACTGCCAACTACAGCAAGCTAGGTTCGTTGCTTTGTATACTAACCTCTAAAACCACCCAGGCTCAGCTGCATGAGTGTGACTAAAGCTTCATTTTCTGATTATTGGAAGATCCTTCCAGTTAGAAGAGATTTGATGCCACTACTGAGCACTTTTAGGATACTTTCCAGCCTCTGGCAATTATTTCACATTGTTACAGAATTAACCATCCTGATTTAATACAGTATTCTTTTAAAACAGGCATGTATTAGGAATGCTGGCCACAAACCCAGTGAGGTGAGAGAACTGTTAATACTAATTTTTGCTTGGCATCTTCTGCTGCTTTTTAAAGTACTAATAACCTGTGAAGAGATTGATTATATTTATCTGTGGCCTTCCATAGCTCAACCTGGCTAATTGCTTTTATTAGCTGAAGTACTCTTTTGAGTGTTTTCCATGAAAGTGAGAATGAAGATGTTCCTAAAGAGTCAAGTAAGGAAGAAGCTAAAAATCCACAAGGAAGCATAGCTGAAGCTAAGTTTCTGTATGATTAGCTGGAGCTGAAGCTATATATGCTGTTTTCTTCTCGTGTGCATTTTCTCATTCAAATATTTTTTGTATCACCTTAACAAAGTTAAAAAAAAAAAGTCTGGAAGTGTTGTTTTTGTTTTTCATGCACTTTAAATGTAACGAAGTTACAAAATGAAGCTGTTGTGGTTTAACCCCAGTAGGCAGCTCAGCGCCACATAGCCGCTTGCTCACTCGCTCACTCCCCGCCAAGTGGAAAGGGGGTGGGGGCAGAATTAAAACACGAAAAGTGAGAAAACTTGTGGTTTGGGATAAAGACAGCTTAATAAGTAAAGCAAAAGCTGCATACAAGCAAAGCAGACCAAGGAATTCATTCACCACTTCTCATTAGCTGGTATGTGGTCAGCCATCTCAAGGACAGCATGGCTCTATCCTATATAATGGTTACTTAGGAAGACAAACACCAACATTCCAGATGTCCCTCCTTTTCTTTTTCCCCCAGGTTTACATGCTGAGCATGACGCCATATAGTCTGGGATATCACTCTGGTCAGTTGGGGTCAGCTCCCCTGGCTGTGTCCCCTCCCAGCTCCTTGGGCACCCCCAGCGCACTCACTGATGGGGTGGTGTGAGAAGCAGAAAAGGCCTTGGCTCTGTGTAAGAACTACTCAGCAGTACCTAAAACACCCCTGAATTATCAGCACTGTTCCCAGCACAAACCTAAACCACAGCCCAATACCAGCTACTGTGAAGAAAATTGTCCCAGCCAAAACCAGTATAACTCTTCACATCCTTTTACAGTGGAGAAATACATAATTTAATGAGAGCACCTGTGCAGAAGAAGATACAAGATTGGGGTTTCCTTAATTACAAGTTATAAAAGAAGAGCGAAGGTTATTAAAAAATAGTATTTAAAAAACAGGAGAATAACATTCTGCAGTTTTCTCAAGATGGGGAAGGTGATTCTGTGCTGTTTGTATTCTGGGTTCTCTTCTACTGCCATTTGAGGGGGGAATCCCAAGAGTGAACTGTCCAAGATCCATGCATTATCTTGAATGCATGGAATGTACAGAAACAGGTCCCCAAGGAGAAAGCTAAGAGTTAAGCAGAGGGGACAGTTGGATGCCCAGACTTTTTTCTTTGACCTCAGTGCAGGACACAATCCAGACATCTCTTAAGTGCCTGTATTTAGTCCTGTGGTGGGATGAGTATCTTATAAACATAGAATCATACAGATTATCTGGGTATGGATGTTAACTGTATACAGACTTTGAAAACAGAAGTGGTTAATACCATATATCAGAAGCGCCTTAGTGTTTCATGCATACTGCTGAAATAAAGCTGCTTACATTCCTAGTTAGTAGCTGTACCGTACCTGCAACTCAGCAGAGCTTTGGCTAGCTCTTAGATCTAAAAATAAGTTTTCCTTCCTGAGACACCATTCACTTCAGTGATATTCTCAGTAGGAATGGAATGCAGAACTGGAATAGATTACATTAATTGTTGTCTAGAAGCTTTCTGTCCACTGCATAGGAAACCTTCATTACATTTTTCATCACACCATATGGCATCTAAGTACAATGTGAAAAAATTACTAACACAGGACAATAAATAACATTGTGATTGTGTATTATGGGTACCACCTCATACCTACAAAACAAATAATTACAGTTGGAATGAATAATGGAGATTTGAGTGTTATATCTAGGATTATATTGGAAAGGACACAATTTGTCATTAAGGATGGCAATTGTCTCATCTGACTTTATGGATTCAGTAAGTAGTTGTCTGCACCAGGCCAGTCAGCTGTGACTGCATCTGTAATCAGTGGAGAGGAACAGGCACTTCAGAAGATAAATGGCCCCTCTGGTCTTACACAAGTATTTTCAGAGCAGCGCATCACAAAATCTCACACAAACAGAAAATCTTCAATAACATCTTACAAGGGGAGAAAAAGAGAATACATCCAGGAAAACCTGGTCACACGTTATAACCTTTCTCAAATGAATCTCCAAGTCTATTCTTCAGTAGACAACCATCAGTAGTGAAGCTTTTGATGATGTTTATTTAAGCCATATTTGACATGTTCCACTGATGAAGGTTTCACTATTTCTCTAGGCAGTCTATATCAATGCTTATTTTTTGCTTAATCCTGGGGAGCTGTCTAGTGGTTTAGTGTAAATCACCTTTGCTGCCATTTATCCCCATTGCTTGTTCTAAAAGGCACAAACAATTTATTTCATCCTTCTTTGCAACTACTTTTCAAATACTTAAAGATTCCTCTCCCAGTTTTCTCTGTTCTTGACACCATTTTTGTCTTGACAGGGAACTAAAGTACTAGTAAAATGATAATAGGATTTAAGCCTTCCCTCACTTTCATGGCCCCTAGCTACCTCAGTGGTGCACTGACTCCCTAATGGCACTGATGTATCTTGGTGCACTCACAGTTGCAACACCATAATGCTGTTATTCCCAGCTAAGTTCACATGAGCACTCCCAGTTCATTCTGTCCTTGGTAAATGGAGGAGAAGCAGGGGTTAAGTGTTTGGTTGTTTCTGTCACTCCTTTATGGACACTGGTTCACAACTTTCATGGTTGTTTCATGATGCCCATACTCAATAGTGAAAATGTGGGGGCTTGTCAGGCAGTGGGGTTTTGGGGTGGGGTTTTTTCACTTGCTGTTTTCACAGGGCTTCCATGCTTTCTAATTTCTTTACAGTGGTACTTTCATAATTTCCACAATGCATTAAATATAAACCCAGCCATTTTGTTTGTGTGTACTGAAATATGCTTAAAGATCTTGTGAGTTACTCCTAGCACAGAATATTTCATAGCACTATATGTTACACTATAAAATTTTTAACATGTTAATTTAAAACATATTTTTCTTTAGATTAGTTCATAAAGAAAAAGGAAGTAAGATATTTAGCTCCAGACAGCACTTGCAATAGAAATCAGTTATTTCTGTATGGCATCTTTCCTTTGAAATATCACTAAATGATTTCCAGAGAGAGGAAGAATGTAATTTAATGATCCCTTGCACAGCTCGAACACCTTTCATCAGACCATCTCAAAGCATTTCCGACAAGCCTGAAAGCTTGTCTGGTTTCCCCCAACTATTTCAGCTACCCTAATAAAGGTACCATGTCTTCCTACACACCTTGTATTGCTTAGCACTCAAAGCATTATCATACTTGTTTAACAGATAACTAAAAAGGGCACAAAGAAGCCACGTAGTTTTATTTCAAACAATGAATCTAATATGAACTCTGTGGGGTCCTGCTTTCACTGAGTCTCCAGCACTTGCAGAATACATGTTCTCAGATTACAGGCAGACATGTGGAGCAAAGTCTTCATCCCACTGACATCAGTGGCAGAATTCCCATTGATCTGAATGAGGCTGAAAATACGTCCTAGCTTTTCTAACTGCTGCCTGCCAAAATCTACTTCAGACCTGTGCATCCTTTCTGTCCTGTGCATCACCATTAGGGATAAAGGTCCTGCAGTCCACATCGTGTCTGCCATTACATTCTCAGGAAGAGATCAAGGCAAATCCAAATGAGGAATGAGGAACCCCAGTAACAGGAGGAGTCTCAGCACAGTGAGGGTATGGTGTGTAGTTAACAGTCTCCTTGCAGTTACTGCCGATAGATCCATCTGCCTGTTAATGCATGAAGAGCCGTTTGTATCGGCTTGCCTGGACATAGACGTGCTCTTCTAACCCACAAGTGTCCCAGGTTGCAGGTGTGCTGCCAACACCACCACAAGGGCTATGTCAGGTCTCTGCTATCATGTTTGACCTTTTGTAATCAAAGGACACTCTTAACTGGTTTGAGAAAATCTGGAAGTCTCTTCCAGCTTCCTTTATGCTTGATTAGGACTGTGGATTTGGGCACTCAGCACCAAAAGCAAATGTCTTAAAGAATTAGTCTCCAAAAATTATCAATAAGGCTTTCTACTATAATGTCTGTGGAGTGTGCACTATCATTAGAAGCCGTTTTTTACAACAGAAAAGTAAAACACTTTAAAATACAGATTTAAAAAAGGAACACAAAGGGAGAAAATGCCTGTGTGTGCAGCATATGGATGTCTTCTGCTATTGAGGATGGCTGATCCTGGTCCTGGTGAGAAAAAGAGGGTTTGTTCATTCTCACTCTCTGTATTGTCCATTTGTCTCTCTCTGCAGGGGTCTTCTCAAGACTGATGGATGTGCAACCACCCAATCTTAGTATATTCTTGATGATTTTCTGCTAAAATGCTCACCAAGTCCCCTGGCTGTGGAGCTAGACTGAGAATAGAAAGCTCTTGCTCATCTGGCGTTTGTTATCTACAGCTGCCTTTCCTCTTTTGTAGGTATTTCAGGTTATGGATAATCTGTAAGACAAAAGAGTTTTTCGTATGGCCAGGTTTAATATGAATCTGAAGAACACCAAACAGCCAAGGTCTGAGAGCAAATGCTAGGTTCACAGAAACATTCTCATGTCTTTTTTTGGCTGAATTAAATGTTGGTCTTTCAATTACATCTTGTATTACGAGCTGCTCGCAAATCTTTGTATCTGATCATTCTCTCATTGTGTTGGAAAACAATATGTGGGAGTTTCTTTCCATACTCGACCTTTGTGGGTTACTTGCTAGTAAACTAATTTTATATGACTCAGATTTAAATAATAAAAAGGCTTAACTCCAGTCTGAGAAGAGTTTATTGTCCACAACTGTAGCCTAGAGACAAACTCCAGCACCTTTGGGACTCAGCTGAGGCAGCAATTAGGCAAGCATTTTATTGTGATGCAGTGAGTGCGCAAAAGATGAAGCTGGACTACTCTCAAGAACTTCGAAACAAAATTGGCTTCCTGGAGAGAGAACATAAGAAATCTGGCAACCTAAAAATATTTAAAGAGCTTAGGGCTCCCAGGGGAGAATTTCAGGCTATTGAAGTGGAAAAGACTGAGCATTTGCTAAGATTGAGGAAAAAAAAGAGAAGGGGAGGGGGGTTACATGAAAAACGACAAAGTGTACAGATTTTTTTTTTTACTGTAGCATATTTCAAAGGGGAAAATATAATAAACCTGAAATCAATCAGTAGCACAGACTTCAATGCAGCGTTCCAAATCAAACAGCCCTGGCTTGAAAACAGGAGTCAAAGAGATACTTTTTTTTCCTTTCTGAATTATAAGGGATTGAGGCCAAGAAACCATTAAATGAGGCGAAAGGTCTAGGCTAGAGGGCATCTTGAGCAAGTCTAATGAAGTCATGGTTGCTTCAGCAGCCACGTTCCCAAAGGGATTTGCTGTGTCTGTCACTGCATCTCTGTTCCTCCTCTGAATCTGGCTTCCTAGCCTGTGCAGTTAGTTGCCAGAGCGTGCCCCACCGCGCACCCTATGAAGCCCCCTCCTATCAGCCCTGTAGCATATAGCATCCCTGTGTCAAAACAGAGCTGTACAAAAAGTGATTTATCTCACCTGTTATTTGACATGTGTCATGCAGGCATTTACCTGTAAGCTAGTCATGCCTGACTCCCTGTATTGTCAGCAGGGAACAGCAGGAGCTTACAAGGTACAATTTAGCTCAACTGAGCATAAATTTCTGTCATATGCCAAAAGCGTCTGTTTCTCTCTGACTTCAAACAGCGTCCTAAGGTGACTAACTCACAAATGGACACCTATGGTTTAAACATCTACATTTGCTCAATGTACTCTACCCACACAACTAGCACTATGCCAGTGCAGGCTATATATCAGAGGTTTCTCTGCTGTGTTGTGGCTATGCCTTCATGCACCCTGTATCCAGGACTAAGAGGAATTAGCTAAACAGTTTAGCTTATGTCCCAGCGGTACATAAGGCAGAATATTTGCCTTATTGAAGTCTCTTCCTTTCTTGCCACCATTCCTCTGCGTTATGCTAACAGCCATGTCCACAGGTCTGGGGGGGTTAAGGGGTGGCTCTTTGTAAGGAAGTAGGGACGGTGGACACCACAGAACAGGACCAGAAGAGGCTAGTGGAAGGAAGTAAGCATGCAGTGGGATGGGGGTGAGGCCAGGATGCTTTATTTGCTGTGGTAAGTAATAGCAGCCCAGTCTGTACCTCAGGCACCTGTAGTGCAGCACAGCTGGCATTCCTGAGCTCTCTCTGTGTATCTGAGCTCTGTATTCCTCAGCTGAGAGATAGCTCACCCTGGTGGGTTCTCCATCTGCATCCTGGAGCAAGAGCACCTGGGGCTGCTCTGCAAAGAGGGAGCACATCAGGTGTTACAGCTCTGTCATGAAACCCTGCCACACGCGTCCTAACTGCACCTGGTATTACAGCTATGCCTCAGTCATACAGCTCCACTTGTGATTTTGTGTGTGAGAGACAAGCACATCAAATAGCAAAAGAAAGCCCCAGAGGTCTCTGAAGGATATCTGCATCAAGGGGCAGATATCCTTGTCTTGTTCTGCTCTTCTGTACCCACGTAAACTTCATCTGCACAAACTTTTGATGTCTCTGCTGACTTTGACAGCTCTACACTATTAGGCAAAACTTACGATTTTTAAGTAGTCCCAGGAGGAGTACCCATTCTGAACACACTCAATTTGTTCTTATAGTCCCAAGGCTTCCCTTTCATGTATTTAATGTCATAGGCTTCCCATTCAGTTATTCCATTGCTAGTTTGGAGGTTTCTATGCTGTCTGACTGCTATTTACAGGGCAGACAGGGTTTGTTGCTGTTATCAGCAATGTGGCTGATACACAGCAGTGTAAAGGCCCAGTGTCAGCAAGCTGTGCAGTGTTGCAGGCCTCTGTTGAGTTCTACATACATACTGTAAAGCCATCCTGCTCATCCTGCTCTTGACTATTGCTAAATTGCACAGAATCCATCTCTTTTGTTTGTCATAAATTAGGCACCTCTGGTAAACAATAAACTGCAGGGAAAAGGACAACATTATCCTCTCTGAAGCATACCACCATAGCAGCCAATTTCTGGATACACCATTCATAGACCAGAAAGCAAAACACTGGCTGATGTGCAAATATAGCAGCAAACACAGTGCTCCCTGGAGAGGCTGAGCTGTAATGTGTGCAGGCAATGTGGAGCAGTTCTGGATGAGCAGAGCACATGCGCATCTCAGTGTGCTGCGGATGACTGTGGCTCTGGTGTTGCATGGTACAAGGCCAGATATGTACTTAAGGCATTTCCTGCTTTAGCAGTGTTTGCTGGGAACATGATACATGTTTTCTGTACGTCCAGAAGACCTAATGTAAATGCAGTCATGTCTGTGGGAGATGGGGGGTCAGCCCCTATGCCCGAGACAGGTGTAGAAGTGCTCCCTGCCACTGCTGTGTCAGTGATGAAGAGCAGTGCACACTGCACAGAACCCCGTGATGCTGAAGAGGAGACAGTGCTGAGGACCTGCTCCAATGCACCCATCCTGCACTTGACCAGTTAACCTGCTTTGTGGTGGAGATCCTGTCACTTTGCTGAAGTGATGCAGAGGAGAAAGAGGGTGGTGGAGGTTGGCTGGGTTCAGCAATGCATGGGGATGCACAGCCTGGGCTATGAGGGGAGGTGATTATAACTTCAACAAGTTTTGTTGCTGACAGCAGCAGCCTCAGAGTCAGGGCCTTTGGTAGGAATCCAGAGCCATGTACCGTCCTAGAGTAGAAGTGCTTTTGTTGCTGAAGAGCATCCACAGACAAAGCACATTTTTGCAGCAAGACTTGAAAGAAGCAGGTATAAATCTATTGTCATATTGCTCAGTGACAAGAAAATAAATGATTTTATGCCTACCGAGATGTGACTAGCTTGTCAGTTATGTAACCCACTCATTCATGCTGTTGTCATGATCTGCGAGTAGGTTTTCTGACAAAAGACCTTACACAGCTTCTTGGCCTTCAGAAGCACTCAGGATCTGGCTGTATTGCACTACACATAGTGCATACCAATAGAAAGTCCAGAGAGACTTCTATGAGCTCTGCTTATGGCCATACAGATCAGCCCAAATCTGTGATAGCCAGCAATTGAAAACCAGACAGGCTTTTTAAAAAGCCTTAAACCTTTTCTTTTTTTACTATTATTTTAAAGTTGCCTATTTAATAAATCATTCACCCAAAACACAGATTATTTTATAGTACAGATGTGATAGGCGACCAGATGTGCAAAGTGTCAGGTCAGAAAGGGTTAGTTTAGGACACATATCGCACCAGTAGCGCTTGGTTCTTTTGCTGTGATGTGCTTTGACAATCTCAAAGTGTTCTATAAACAAGCAGCAGTCATGCCTCTGCCATAAGAGATATCAGTATTACTCCCACTAGAGATAGGCAAATTGAAAACAAAGGGGCAGGGGGTTGTCTCTTGTTGGTGGCAGAGCTGGGACTGGTTTCACTTGCCCTGATTTTTTACTCTAAGCACCAACATTGTTTACCAGCTAACCCTCAGCTGATGAACAGTGGGGCAGGAAGCAAAGTAAAGTCTAATGAGGCCAACATTCATCTCAAAGTAGATTGATACTAGTGGAATTCAAGTAGCTGCTTTGAAATTGCTTCAGGTTGGCACATCAGTAAAGTCAGGAAGATCAAGATATTTTTGGGAGGAAAGAGGTCCTATGGGCAAAAAGTCACACAAACTAAAACCAGGCTGTAGCTGGAGGACTAACTTCTGATTATGGTATCTATTTATCTGCCCTTCATTTTATAGCAGAGTTTGATAAATGCTGTTACTTTCCTTGTTTTACAGTTATTTTACTCTGAACATGGAACCCCCTGCTAAAATGAACCTGTTGTTCACTAGGTGCTCTGAAAACACAGGGCAGCAAATGTGATAAACCTAGGCAAGGAGACAGCAGAGGCAAGGGGCCTTGCTTCAAGCTTTAGAAATGAAGTGGGCACCACATGAAACACAGCCCAGGTCTCAGGACCCCCAGACCCCATCTGCCTTTCTGCACACATCTGCATGGGCATACTAACTTTCAGGTTCCAGGGCCTGGAGTAAAGGGAGAAGGTAAGACCCCTTCCCAAGCAGAAGGGAGCTCAGACAAAGCCCTTTCAGTGCCATTCTGGTGGGGAGCACTTCTTTAGCTCCTATCATGCCATCCTCCTGCAGGACTGACTTCCTCAGAGCTTCCTCCTCAGTTTCCTCCCTGTCGGTCTCCTCATCCTCTGCTTCCCCTACACTGGGGCAGAGGCAGGTGCCATCTGGACATGCCTTGTGGAAATAGCTTCTCTCAGGGACGGAGAACTGCACACTCCCTCTGGAGAAAGAGAGAGCTGTGATTGTTGCTCCCAGAACTGGAGTAGCGATTTACACACAGCAACAAAATGTTATCTGGGGGGCAAAAGGGAGCTGTAATGTTTTCCTGTTACAGTAGTTGGCAGTATTTCTCTATAGCCCAAACAGTTCTCTCTTAATGGGATCTTTACTCGGTGCTGTAAGTTTACTAGAGGGAGAGAACAGTTTTGGAATTCAAACAGAATACACTGGAATTCAAACAAAATAAGATAGGTTTAAACCCTGCAAGCCCAATAGCAACCGAGCAAAAGCATAGCAGAGCAGGACCCAGAACCAGGAGCCTGAGATGAAGAGACTGGTGGTTAGGCGCAGAGACTAACGTATTATATGTACAGTGATTTTCAAAACATAGGCTATTGGAATAGATAAGTAAGAACATCACTTGCAGCTTTTTCTGGGTTCATCCAGATGTTTCAGCTTACTAAATCTGAATGATGGCATGGGGAAATGGGAACCAAATGAGTTAGCTAAGACAACTGCACTGGGGGGCTGAGGTTGCTGAGGGAGCTGATCAAAGACATAGAGGCGCATTTCATGGAAATGCATAATTAGAAAGTTAGGTAGCAACCCGCCTCTCCTACAGAACTGATTATGAGCCATCCAATGATCCTGATTTTCCTTTCCCATTAACATCTTGTCTCTAATCCTCCTTTGCTTCAGGGGAAGGTTAGTGGAGAAGCTGTTGTGGGTTAACCCTGGCAGAACTTGTCCTACCATGTGTAGCTTCATCTTACAGTGGTCACACAAACCTGACACACAAGGAAGGAATGAGCTTCAGGGAATGCGGAGTGGGGGGAGGCTCTTGTTCAGCTGGTTGCCAGCATTTGCCCCTGTTTCCCTTATGAGTATAAGGAAACAGAGAAGCAAGAGCACTAGGTCCACTTCTCCACAGCTCCCTATGCAGTTGCAGCACTGGTGCTTCGCTGGATGCTCTTTCCCAAACACAAATACACTCTCCCACCAGGAGCAGCTATCAACCATAAACAACAAAGGTATCCACTTAATTTTGGGCATGATTTTATTCCTTGGAGAGAGTGTTGCCTTTATTGTGGCACTGGTGGCTGATACAGGCAGGGTATAAACTGCTATTGTAGCTATGACTATGATGTAGCAAGTTGTACTACATTAAATCTAGTTAAATCTAGTGCGTATGTTGCACTGAACACATTTGTAAGGTATAGCTGGATGGTAAAATAGTAAACACCTCAGGCCTAAATACCACAGGAAAACCCCTCGCTTGCATGTATATCAAACGTGTTTTCCTCATGGCACCATTCTTTCCCAGATGGTTGTTAAACCCCTTTTCTCTATGTTCAAAGGAACAGAGAAATGTTTGCATCCCATCCCATGGGAGCTGCCTGCACTGACACCCACCCCCCAGCACTTGGGGAGGTTTGCGGGGCACCGCAGAAGCAGAAAGGCTACTCTTGTACTTCCCATCTCAGCATGTTCTCCTTCTGCCAGCCCCAGTGTCCCCTCTGCCACTTGGGCAGCCCATTCAGCACACTGAGACAGCTGAGAAGTAACCCTACCAAAAGGGAAAGAAAAGGAGGGGAGGGTTGTATTGGGACCAATCAGCCCCCGGTGCTGCCAACCCTACAGCCAAAGCAGCACAAGTGTCAGCAGAAGCGGGGAGCTGCCTTCTGGCAGGAGCCCATCTCTGGGTCAGCTTAGGCCAGTTGTGAAACTGCACATTGGCTCAGCCCCCGAGCTGCTGAGGGAGCTGGAGTGCTGCAGCCATCCCAACCCATCCAGACCTCAGCATGGCAGGCTTCACTGCTGCTATGTGTGAACCAGGAACACATCCAGGTACTCCTGCAGTTCATGTCTGCAGCCTTTGGGAGTTAGTGCCTATTCTCTCAAGCAAGAAAGCAGCAGATTCTTAAGCACGCGCTGCGAAGACCCAGAGAGGGTGATTTAATGTTGTCCCAGGAGAGTAAGTGCCTCAGGGCAGAGTTGTGCCGTGTTCTCCTCCAAAGCAGGAGGCATAAATAGTTAATAGAAGAACAAGAGAGGACAGCTATGCTGTGGTTTACACCAGGGAAAGTGAGAACACATATTAACCTTATGGCTTGTCTTCTGAAGAACGACACAAAGTTTTGGATGTTGTTTCAGCAGAGTTGCAGCAGCGATGGTGTCTGGCTATAATCAAGGCAGGATTTATAGGAAGGAATAAGGTCTTTTACCAGACCAGCTGGAAGCGCTGTAGAAAGCAGACACCCTTCAGATATATAAGCCCTTCTTCAGGCCTGTTTCAGGTTTGAAGAACTTGGTGTTTCTGAAAGCATGCTTTGCCTAGAAAATAGGCTGATATTGCCAGCTGTATTCTGGGCTGCATCAAAAGGAGCGTGACCAGCAGGTCAAAGGAAGTGATCCTGCCCCTCTACTTGATGACTGGAAAAAGGGAAATATAACCCCCATTTTCAAGAAGGGGAAAATGGATGACCCGAGGAACTACAGACCAGTCAGTCTCCCCTCTATACCTGGCAAAATCTTGGAGCAGATTGTCCTGGAAGGCATGCTGAGGCACACGAAAAACAACAAGGTGATGATGACAGCCAGCATGGCTTCACTAGGGGGAAATCCTGCCTGACCAATTTGGTGGCCTTCTATAATGAGGTAACAGAACTGATGGACAGAGGTAGAGCAGTTGATGTCATCTACCTGGACTTCTGCAAAGCATCTGACGCTGTCCCACATGACATCCTTGTCTCTAAGTTGGAGAGACATCAATTTGATAGGTGGACCACTCGGTGGATAAAGAAC
>JASSUY010036665.1:0-12065 GCA_032466535.1 Forpus xanthops
GCCAAAAATCCAAAACACAGTGCTCACCAGCTACTGCTTAAAGAAAAAAATAACTGCTGCTGCTGAACCCATGACAGGAGTTCATGGGGTTTGTGAGTGATCCATGTCTCAGCTGTCTGTGATTATCTGTGATTGATCATAACACATCATTCAGTGGACTAGCATTTCTCTAAGAAACATTACTATGTGTGAATTAAAAGTTAATTTTTCTACAGTCATGTCCATCCGCTACTTTGCATTTTGCTTCAAATGCCAAGGCAGTAGATACTCACTATCTTAAAAGTTGCTTGCTCTCAGTGTGACGATTGAAATTGTGCATTCATTTCATATAACAGTCTGCACAAAGGATGGATTTCACTTACATTAAACTGAGGTGCCAGTAAGATTCAGTGGCAAAAATGCTTGTTTAAAGCAAATCCAAAAAACTCTTAAGGGTATGAATCTAATTAAAAACTAAGCGGTGACTCATGTAAAATATTTGACAGCGTACACCCAGATTCAGAAAGGAGATTCTGCTAGCTGTCAAAAATATATCTGAACAAGAAGTATTTTTTATTTTTTTACCAGATTAAAGAAAACAATCCTTACTTTGCTCCAGGCAGCAAGTTTTTCCCTTTTCTCTACCACCAATGTGGGCTATTTCACTTGTCTTGTATTTTGGCGCATGTGACAGACCGTTAGACTTTCCATAATGCCACAGTTGATCTGAGATCAACCTAAAATGTCTCCGGTTCCCCTCTGAAATTTTTCGACCCCTGAATGACCCCCACACAGCCTTATAAATACATTTTTCTGTAAGCATGGAGGAATGATGCACTATTCTGTTTCTTAAAAAGAAAACCAAGCTCCACTACTGTGATTTCTGCTTTTCGCTGATGCAAGGAGCTGACAACATGCCCAAGGTAGTAATTAACAGAGGTGCTAATTGCTTTTATTTCCTTCCCCCAGCACTCATCCTTGGTTGCACTCACCTTTTGTCTGAGCTCTGGCTCAGTGCAAACCGTCTTGTATTGATCCTTGTTTGTTGCACTTGAAGTATAGGTGTCTGTGACCACTGACCCTCTCTAAGGCTTTCCACTCACACCCATCTGGGAATGCCGCAGTTGGTCCTACCATGTGAAAGCAGCAATGGCTTGTTCATTTCCTGGTTATACTGGTTTCCTAGAAAGTGTTTCAGCATTTTTAATTTGATCAGCAAAGTTCCTTATTATCTGTATATTTAAGTTCTCAGGAGGATGCTGATCTCCAGTTTTATCCATGTGTTGTGAAAGTTGACCAGCTCTCCATGGAAATCTTAGAGTACATCTACAAAGTACATGGAGTTCAAGGGTCTATCTGGCACTCACACCACCTAATAAAATCAGTCAGCATGGTTTGATTAGCCTGTTCAGGAGACGGAACTTCAATAAGGTGACTCAGCTCCTTCTGATCATTCACAAAGATCTGCTGGAAACATTTAATTACTTCAAGAAAATTCTGGCAGCTTCAAACCAAATCTCTCTTTCAAGGGCAACTCTCACTTCTGCTCACTAATAATTAGGCAGTGGGAAAAAAAAAAAAAACCAAGCATAAATTAAAGTGGAAATAGCATCATTAAATGTTTAATGGTTCTGGAGACTGCACATCTTTGGATTATTCATTAACGTAATTGTATGTACTGTTTTGTCCAAGATTTTTCCTTGGGAAATCTCATACCTTTATCTATGAATTATATAATGTACTGCTCTGGGATGTTATAATATACACCTCTTTCTAGTCTCATCTTTAGCTTGGTTTATGAAAGGACTCGGGTACTCCACAGACTTTCTCCACCATCAGTGCTTATATCTGACACCCAGAGCCTCTAAGGCACTACTTAGTGGGGCTAACCCCAAAGGGGTCTAATTCTCCAGCACCAGCAAGAAATCCTCACAGCCGCCTGCACAGTTGCCTTGGGCATGCCAGCTGCTTTCCTTGTCTTGTGTGGATCGGCAGCCAGGAGGTTGCAGCCTTTCCCCAGTTATGCAATGATGACTTCATGTGCTCAGCTTTGGGGATGGAGACACAATTGTCAGATCTTGAGGACAGTAAGATGTCTCTGTGCAGGTGGAAGTGGGTCACCCGTGGCCTTGAGTCCCTGTCCCTGCAGCTTTCCCAGAACTTCCTCATCCCCACATAGCGCTCTCTAAAGCAGGACCTTGCAACCTCCATATACTTGGATATTAAGCCCTTGATATAGTAGCATAGAAAAAAGATAATCAGCTAATATTTTAGCAACCACATTAATCAAATATTTATAAGCTACAATATAATTCCTTAGAATATCATAGAGCTGTTTCACACAAATGGAGCATTGGTAAATTTTTTAAAACATTCAGATCACCCTGAACTACAAATTTAATAGGAACACCTGAGTGACAGCTGGCTTTCATGAGTAGAAATTCAGCTCGGAGAAAAGAAGTGATCAGCAGGCTGGCCTATTTTGGGGACTGGCTGGCTCACTGGCACAAGGGATTCACAGGCATGGAAAGTGTGTAATGCGCAGACAGGCATAAGGGAAACTTACAGGCTCTCAGGCTTGCTGCTGTGATCACTGATCCATCTCTGTTTCCTTATAAACTTCATTTTTGTGGCAGCTAAGAGCTGCTGCTGTGCTTTCTCTGCCTCGTACAGAGCACACTTCTGAATTAAACCCTGATTGTGGAATACAGCCTCTTAAAATCTATTTTTTTTTTTTTCCAGCATTTATCAAGTATCTGTTGACCAAAACCTGCTTTCCTGTACATCAGTCCACTGTGGTAAATATATTATCATCTTCCTGGTATTATTTTCTCCTTTTCTCTCTTCTCAGTTTGACTTCCTATCTGTGATGACTTGCCTCAGATAAGATCTTGTCTTAGGTAGGACAGACCAGGACTTGGTCATGGGAGGTGTCTGTCCTGCAGGCAGATGCAACCTGCCTGCCCTTTGGTGGGCTCACCTGTGCAGAAAGTGATACATGCACCTTGTTTGCAGGATCAGGCTCTTAGGGTACAAACCGCTGTTCTCTCCTATCTTTGGTTTCTGAGGCTTGCAGTATGCTTTGCTACACCCCGGGGGTATACCTCATAGATGACATCGAAGATCCTTAGAAGGGGAGATGTGGCCAGATGCACAGTGAGACTGCATGTCAGAGTACTTGAATTATCTTCCCAGGTTTGCTTTTTACTTTCTGGGAGATGTTAGGCTCAGCCTGTGCCCCAGTTCTTATAGCTGCATTAATATTCTAATATGCACTGAGGTATTTATTAAAGTGAGTTTTATGAATGTCAGAATGATGATTATTTGGCTCAGTTGCATTCTTCTGAAATGCTTACTCACAAGAAAGGTTTTATTTTCTTTTCAGAGGTTTGAAAGATAATTTGGCTAGATTGTTCCTTTTAAGTAAAGCAATCTCACATTTGCCATGGTTGGATGCGAAGTTGCTCAGTAGTATCATTGCATTACTGGCTTACCATTCATGTTCTCAAAGAACTTCAAAGGGAATGCTTTGATGTACTTATGGACTTCTTCCAGCTGGTGTATAGCAGTCTGTGCTTTTGTAGCAAATCGTGACTTGTGGGATTTTTAGTATTTCACTGACTGCCTGAGGAAGTATACTGAGGGGTGCCTTTTGAACAGCATACAGGAGCTGTTGCCTGCATCATTTATGACTGATGACAGTCATAAATGGAATATTTACATAAACAGCAAAATACCTTGTGCTCCTGGAAAAAGCTAACCACTTCCAAAATCTATACTTCTCAGTAGCTCCTTAGATTTCTGCAAAGGGAAATGACAGTGTGTGGCACTTGAGTCACTTCTGGCTTCATTTCCTTCTGTTTCTCAGTTTCCCATAGAGGCTTGTTGAAATCCCATTGATCAGCATGTGGATCTGAGCTTAACAGTCCTTCTGGTTTTACATGCCCAGTGGTGCAGTTGTTATCCTCACCAGGTGGTAATGGTATTATAAAAACTCCTCTCCATGCAAGAAAATGGGTAGTGCTGGGAAGGGACCAAAGGAGCTTTAGCAACAGTTTTTCCTGGTGAGCAAGCTTAACTTCCCAGCTCAAACCACCTGACGCTAGTTCATCAGATGAAAGACATTTGAGGACTGGTACAGCCTAGCAGTTGTAGTGTTCCCATGAGATGCTGCTCTGTTATCTGAATGAGGGATGTAGGCAAGATGTGGACGACACCCTGCATCTCTCCTTGGGTTGTATGTAGAGTGATCAGATTTGAGACACTGTGTCATCACTGCAGGATCTCTCACCTGTGGATTTGCCCCAGTATCTCATGGCCATTGAATAACTTTAGGCTAAATGCCAACATGTGAGCAGCATGTGGTTGACTTGCTGCTCCATCAGTTCTGCACTACAGCCAGGCACAAGTTACCATAGCTGTAGCCCAGCATGCAGATGAGATTAGGTCATAGGATTTATAGCTTATTGCTAGGCTTCTATCTTTACTTTGAACCCTGGACCCTGGCTTAACACATCTACAAAGCACCTTGACACGCTGGCATCAAGGCCAAAGCTGATGATAACTGCCAAGTGATGACTGATGCTTTCTCTATCACAAAGATAAGGCTTGTCTCTTGTGGGCCTTTCTTCATGACTGAGCTGAGACCATGAACGTAGTTGTGCAGGAACTGAAGACAATCACTAACACTGCCATCGTATACTCTTGATGGTAAGAGCTATCACTTAGACTAGCTCAAATACAAATATGTTAAAGGAAAACCTGCATCAGACCAAGCTAAATAAAATCTCTACCAAAACTGAATGTTCAACATGGTCCAGACTTCTACCCCTAGGGCAAAGCTGAGAAGCTAAACAGAGTATGACTGATTTTTAAGTCTGTTACTTAATGCACTATGGTTCTTTTGCTCAGATGCTGTGGTGATGAACATGTTATAAGAGCTGACACAGAATAGAATGAATATGAAAAAATTCAGACATCATGTTGAATTTGCGATTCAGATTGAAATGCTTTAATAATAAATAGAACACATGTATTATATATGGAGGGCTCCTATTGAAATATTTCATGAGGGCAGCTGAATTTTAGTGTCATGGCTGAATGATAATAGTTCAAGAGGAAATGTAGATTACTGTAATTTCTCTCATAAATCATGTTGAGCAATAATTATGAACAATGACAGGGATAACACAGGGTATATCACAGGAAACTCAACCTCCTGTTAAACTCTGCATTCCCACCTCCAGCCACAGAATCAGATCTTACCCATCTGTTTCATGAGTGAAGAATAAAAAATATGCTCAGGTTACAGGTCCAAAAAATCACAAGGCATATGTCCAAAAGTTTTAAAGGAAAATCTATTGATGCTGGAATTAAAGACTTCAACAGAAGTGACATTGTTCCCACAAACACAACATACTCATCCTATTAAAAATACATGAAATAGTGGAAGCTTTCTGAACACTTATTTGTGAATTTAAGAGTAATGGGATGCAAATTGTATCCAGAGGGATTTCTGACACACTTGAGAGGTGGGCCAATGCCAACCTCATGAAGTTCAACAACATGAAGTGCAAGGTCCTGCACCTAGGTCAGAGCAATCCCAGGCACAGGTACAGAATGGGTGGAGATGAGATTCAGAGCAACCCTGAGGAGAAAGACTTGGGGGTTGTAGGTTGATGAGAGAATGAACATGAGCCAGCAGTGTGCTCTTGCAGCCCAGAAAGCCAAACGTATCCTGGGCTGCATCAAAAGGAGTGTGACCAGCAGGATGACGGAGGTGATCCTGCCCCTCTACTCTGCTCTCGTGAGACCTCACTTGGAGTACTGTGTGCAGTTTTGGGGTCCTCAACATAAAAAGGCCATGTAACTGTTGGAACAAGTGCAGAGGACGGCCATGCGGATGATCAGGAGACTGGAATACCTCCCACATGAAGATAGGATGAGAAAGTTGGGGCTGTTGAGCCTGGAGAAAAGAAGCTGTGTGGAGACCTCATAGCAGCCTTCCAATATCTGAAGGGGGCCTATAGGGATGCTGGGGAGGGAATCTTCAAGGACTATCGAGATAGGACAAGGAGTAATGGGTTCAAACTTAAACAGGGGAAGTTCAGGTTAGCATAAGGAAGAAGTTCTTTACTGTGAGGATGGTGAGGCCCTGGAACAGGTTGCCTAAGGAAGTTGTGAATTCTCCATTGTTGGCAGTGTTCAAAGCCGGTTTGGACAGAGCCTTGGGCCACACGATCTAGTCTGAGGTATCCCTGCCCATGTTAAGGGGTTTGGAACTTAATGGTCTTAAGGTTTTTTCCAGCCCTAACTATTCTATGGTTCTATGAAAATCCCTTCCTCCTCCATGAGAAGGCAGGGAGAGGTAAACCAGGGGTTTAATCACAACAGTATATGCCTGATCCCTTTTGACCCTTCAGATCTCACTCTGTCGAAAACTCTCTATACAACCCCTTTCCTGTTACAGAGTGACCAAGACAGCTTTAATGTGATATGCTCTGTCATCCCCTGCAAATAGCAGGATGTGTAGCAGGGGACATCTGATACTTAACAGAGAGAGTTGCTTATGCTGGAGGGCAAAGGCTGCTAGCTTCTTAGCTAACTTTAAGTCTTCTAAGTACAAAATCTCTTTGCTTCTTCCCAGTCAAGTGGCCCTAGGGGGTCTGTGTAGCAGTGTTGCCTCTTCCAGAGATAAAGGTGTGTGTTTTCTCCATGGAAGTTGTAGAGGTCCTTTCTCTCTACAAAGCACCTTTGCATGGCATTTTAGTACTGAAACCAAACTCTGGCCCTTTTCTTTCCATAAACAGACTTCTCTGATGAAAGAGTACCTGGGTTCCCCCCACCTGGGTATTTGTTTAGCCTTGGATATCCCTTCTACCTTGATGCTGGCAGTACATTTCCTTCATGCTTCCTGCCTGGGCCATGTTGTGAATTTGGACTCATAGAAATGACTGGGATGCTTGTCCAGAGTTCAGTGCCTTTCTACTTTCCTAAATTTAGAGCAGAGAGGAGCAAAACTCAAGGAAAATGGCAGCTCCACCATCACCCAGACAGTCCCTTAACAACAGTGAAACTGTTCCAGCTCCTGTGTTCAGTACTGTGTCATGGTGCTAAGCCTTCATGTCAGGATGGGCAAAAGTGGTGATATGGGTCCTGTGTTACATTTCCTTCAGTGTTTCTAAGAAAGACCGAGGTAATGGTGTAGGCAACAGCATTCAGACCCAGAAGCAGAGGATGGAGAGGAGCCACATTAACTTACTGAATATGAAACAAGAAAAAAAAAACAACTTCCTACAGGCACTATGAAGATTTTTATCTTTTCATTTGAAAAAGAAAAAGTGGGAGTTAAAAGCATTAGGCTTGGAAAGCAGACTTTTATAGCTCAGCAGAAGATGTCGACCTCTTGAACCAAGAGACCAGGAGAGAGAAATCCTTTATCTGAGAAGAAACTGTAGGGACTTTGTAAGTGAAGTCTTAGCAAGCTACTGGCACAGCCTCTAATAGTTTCTAAAAGTCCTACTAATCTTTGGAAGAAATGTTTCTAAGGAGCTTGAAATTTCTTTCAAAATAAAGCAGCCATAGTTGACTGTTAAATGGCTGAGCAGAATAATAAATTAAAGTCAAAGTAAACAGCTCAGTAAAGATACCAGCAGTGAGAGTCAGACAAGACAGAATAAAATTAGGTTTCACATGGCATTTGCATATAACTGGGCTGCAAGGACTCCCGTGCTAGTTGATTGAGGGATAGTCAGCAGTTAGTGGAGTCTACAGAATGATTCAGTTCTATCCAAAGGAAAACGAGGGTATAATTTAGATGTTATTTACAACGCTTTTAAGGAACCTAGGCATGTCCACGGGGCTGTTAAATATGTCACAGGACCTCAGGTTGCCTGTAGTGTCTGCTGGAGGCAAAGAAGATAGCCAAGGACATCTCGGATGGCATCAGGAGGCTAAGTTGAAACAGATAATCCTTGTGAAAAGGTACTCTGCAGCCTGAGCTCCACTGACTTTTCTTACCAGTTATATTGGGAACTAAGGCACTCAACTTATATGTAGACACCTGCATTTATTTTTTTCTGACTATTTCCAGAAAAGCCTGACAAGGAAAGGGAAGGGATTTGTCCTTACTCAGGAGATTGCTCATAATCTAAATATGCATAAGACTTGCAGTGTTAATACAAAAAAATACCCCAACAAAACCCCAAAACCCAGGGAGATGGAGGTGCACTGTGTTATCCATGCTAGGGTAGAGCATGTGGAGCAGGCAGTATTCTGACTGCATGCTGAAACCATGGACACCTCGCGCATACGAAGAACAAGAAGCCCCAAATCGTGGAGTTACTTCTTTTAATCAAGCTTCTACCTCCTCAGCTGGAAGTTATGACTCTCCCAGCCCCAGCCATCCTCAGTAAGAACTAGTTAAGCTGTTTTATCAGGCATGGCAATGGGCTGTAGATGGAGTATGAACTTGGTGTCTGTTGTGGTTTAAGGCCCTCACACAGCCCGCTCACTTGCTTCCCCCTCTTTCTTCTCCCAGTGCCGGGGGGATGGGGAGGAAAATCAAAAGAATGCAACTCCCACAGGTTGAGATAAGAACAGTTTAGTAACTAAGGTATAACACAAGTCACTGCTGCTACCACCAATAATAATGCAAGAGAAATACAAGGAAAGAGAATACGATCGCTCACCACCAATACTCAGCCAGACCAAACAGTGTACCCCCACCCTTCCAGGTCTCTGCTCTCCATTTTTACATCCTAGGCATGACGTGTTGTGGTATGGAATACCTCTTTGGTCAGTTCGGGTCAGGTGTCCTGTCTCTTCTTTCCCCCCACCTCCTTCCGGCTTCCTCCTGGCTTCCCCTCCTCCCTGGCAGAGCATGAGACTCAGAAAGTCCTTGGTCAGACCAAAACATTACCAAGCACTAACTGAAAACACTGGTGTTATCAGCGCTGTTCCCAGGCCCAAAATCAAACACACAGGGGTGCACCAGCTACCAAGAAGAAGAAAAATGACTGCTACTGCTGAACCCATGACTGTCTCTGGTGAGAGGTGTAGCCTTCTAGCCAAAGGGGACATTGCTAACTCTGTTTTTTGGGTTTGGCTAATCAGATCTGAATGCTTTGGAATGCTGGGTCAGCCCTAGGCTGCTCAGTTGCACAGCCCAGGTAATGTATGACTTGATTTGCTATATAGGTAAAAATAGAGATATTCTGGTCTCCTTTGTATATTGCTTTAAGGTGTCATGAGAAAAACTTATGTAAAATTTGAGGGGGAGGGGTTGAAATGAGGTAATACCATATAGTTCATGCTGGGTCAAATGCAAAATTACAAAAAACATGCAAAAAATTGGTGAGCTACTACCTTGTGAGAGCACTGTCAGGAGTCCCCAGCTTCACTATCTTCCAGTTGTCAGCATAGGGACACCTTAGATAATAGCATAACTTCTGTAGCCATTTGATTTAGGAAAGCATAAACTGATGTTATGAGAATTTTTTTACTAGTGGAAGAATTTGGGCATAAAACTGAGCTTCTTGGTAGATCTATAGTTCCTAATTTCACAGCAAGACTATTGGGACCACTTAACAAAATAAAGTAATGGAAAAAACCTCATTTTTTTCACATCTAGATGGGGAGCCCTCGCTCATCAGGGTGCTATTAGGCAGAAGACAGACTGTAATGATGAACAGTCCATGCTAAAATTTTACGTTATGAAGAAGGAGTATCACACATTATTTATTTCATTGGCAAGTCACAAAAAGCCAGCATGTTTCAAAGGAAGAATCATGGTATCTGGCTGAAAACAAATTAGCTGAGCTAAAATGAATTACTTTTAACTTCTGAAAAACTCAGTAAGTTATATTTTGTAGATGACAGAAGCTACTGGTTTCTGGGCATACATAGAAAGTGCTGTTGGAGAGGTCTCAGACCATACAAAGGAGTTGGGGCTGTTTCTTTTATAGTTTACACTTGAAAATGGGGGAAAATATACTGGTTTTGAAAATGTACTGAGTCTGCATTGGTGCCGCTACAAAGTAAATCTTCCCCTTCGTTACTCTTCAAACATTCATCATGCTTACGAAGTCCCGGGAAAAATATCTGTCACAAGAAGGGATATAACAGATTGCTGCTGCGGTTTACCAAATTTCAAATCTTGCTGTGAATTATGATGCTGCATTTTAAACCTCTGTCAGACCTGGGCAGGTTTCTCAAGGCTGAGTTATGGTTCTTGAAACATGAGTGTTGCGGAACTGTTCTTCTGTATGACAGAATAGGAGAGAGTTTGTGATTCTTGTTTTGAACTTTCTGCCCCTAATTTTTGTATTACTTTTCATCTCACTCTTCAGCTGATATAGTTAAGCATTCCTTTCACCTGTTCCCTCATCTTATTATTTAGCCTTATCCTAAAATCAAAATAATAGTAGTACATAGGTAATAATAGAGTTCACACAGCAATGAAGTTCAACTAATTACAACCATTTTTCAGTTCTTGTATTTTCAGCAGCCTCTTAAGTTACAATTAATTGCTAACTGTTAGAGAAATTGTTTACCATTATTGAAGGGCATAATTATATTCAATTTCACCAAAATAGATTCATAGATATATCCTTTCAAAACCAAAAAAAAACCAGAGCAAATTTCCAAGCTTGAACATTCAAAAATGAGCAAGCAAAACATCTATAATCATCACTTAAATAATACTAGAAGAATAAAGGTGAAAATATAATGTCTAGCACACACATCACGACTTTCTTTAGAAGGAGTGGAGAGAAATATGCAGCTCCTGTGAGCAATTTATGGCATACCTAAGATAGTCTAAATGGGATGACCTCATTTAGGATGTCACTTTGTTGAATTTAGAGAGCAGAAATGCGTACCTTAGACCACATGCTTGACTTTTAGATGGTGACAGTTACATGTCCAACCTTATCAACCATCATTATAGTTAATTACATTCATGGGAAACAGTTCAAAACAGTCAGACACTGACTACTTATGGCAGTAAAGATGTGCAGATATTGACAAAGAGTTTCTCATGCCCACTGTATGTGACTGTTTAATCCTATCATGGGTGTCAATCTGTCTGTATTGATGAGCTCTTCACACCTTTTGGTGCCTTATTTTCAGCTCCTGCAGAGATCTCTATATAGCATTGAATAGGAATCCCATTAGCTGGAGAAGTATATATAATCACATTATTCTCAGAAATGAGCTGCCTTTTGAATATTGTTTTGTGTACCCTTTAGCTAGTGATGAGCAGGTCAGCCCAAGGATAAGCAAACCTCATGCAAATTCAGGTATCCTGCTTTTATTTCTGTGCATATTTTCATGATTCTCTTTGGGCTTATGACAGCATCAATACAGCAAAGGAAAGAGTTGCCTTCTGACATGTGCACCCTGCAGCTGCTTGTTCCTGTCCATCTAATGGTGCTTATTTTGCCTGCAGCACAATCTGTGGCCATGCAAATGCTTGTCAATCATTTCTGTCCAAAGTCTGGTGGCCCAAGCTGTCCTCTAAGGTGTTTGACTTTGCTAAAGGAATTATCATATATCTTTTCTACTGCCTACTGTTCTGCTGGAATAAAGCATGTGGCAGAGAGGAGTGATAACATCTTAAATCATTGTTGTCTATTGCTATGTGAAGGTAAGTCTAAGCCCACTGGTTAACTCAGCCAGATATTCAGAATCAATGGATCAGTTCCCATCCATTTTAAGGATGTCTTAAAACTGAGAATTTAAAAATGGTAAATGTGTTAATTTCTAATTGTCCCCTAGCTATGTAAGCACTCATGAATTTTCCATTTTTTTTGTTTGCAAGTAGGAAGGCTAGATAATAAAATGGAGACTGTGGTTTTTCATAGGATTTCAGAAGCAGGAGTTACCAGAAAACAACCAAAATATGAAGGCACAATACTATGTTGCAGCAAAGAGAGATGGTCTCTATATTTACCTATGCATAGAATCATAGAATCATAGATTAGTTAGGTTTGGAAAGGGCCTTCAGACCATCTAGTTCCAACCCCCCTGCTATGGGCAGGGACACCTCCCACTAAACCATGCCACCCAAGGCTATGTCCAACCTG